>JALMGA010000005.1:63033647-63056147 GCA_023333525.1 Aspidoscelis tigris stejnegeri | reverse complement strand
TGCCTTTGCTCCTGTAGACTCAGGTATTGGCTGAAGCCGAGAGCAATTTTGGCTTATTATAGACTTGCACGCCTTTTAGCCATTGCTGGAGAAAGAGGAAAATATTACCTGTAACATAGTGACAGAGGATATATTATTTTCCTAGGAGTTTTTGGAAGGAGTTTTCTCCTTCCAATTTTTGTACTTTCTTGTATATAATTCTTAATATTGCTTATTTTTTAATATTGCTTATTTACATACGGGCTTTACTGTTTTAGCTAATTTTTTTGCTATTTTTGAATACAGGATAGGTAAAATATGTAAAGCTTTTAAATATGGAAGCTAACACATTATTTACACAGTTGTGTCTCTAGCATCACTTGGCCATGTTTTTATTTTTCACTTCATTTATTAAGTATGTTGCCAGCTTCCTGTTCATATAAACACACAGAAAGGTTAAAATTTAAAAAATGTGTTTTTGCCCACACATATAATCATTTAAGGCATAGTAAAAGCTCTTCCTAATATTTAATGAGATAATGAGAGTGGGGGTGGGGGTGTTCCGACTGACCTCCCTTAATCCGGCTCTAAGATGATCTGGATCTATGGTATGGGTCATTCAACTAATCCGGATCTAGTAGATCCAGATTAAGGGAGGTACCCGATGCGTCCCCATGGGCGGTGCAGCCCCCAATAGCAATGGGTGCTAGCATGCTCACAGTGGAAACGTCGGAGCACCCATGTGGTGAATCCGGATCGATCCACATGGGGCCCACCCATCACCCCAAGGTTTTTGGGGCACAGAGGGTGCAATCTCCATAGTCACTCTGGAGAATCTCTGGAGCTTTGACATAAGCTCTGGAGATTCTCCAGAGTGATCTGCCGCAAACGTTGAAGATTCTCCAAAGCCTTTTACAAAGGTCTGTAGGATTGGCATTGCTCTCGCGTGGGGTTTTCTTCAGAAACTGTGCTATTCTTTGGAGCCGGCTTTGGAGATAGTGCACAGGCTTTGGAGCTTTAGGTTTTGGGGCACCCCCCCCCAGACCCCTCCTAGACCCCACTGTCTGACCGCGGTAGAAATGTTCTCTGTATAATCTGGATTTGATGCCCGAAGATCCCATTGTAGACCCCTTTAATGGGGTCTACAGGAAATTCAGATTATAGATCCTGAAGGACCCATTCAATCCGGATTTCCCTAGAACTGGTGGAAACAAATGTGGCTCTGATGGGGTCTGCAGTGGAAATGGGGGTCTTTCTGTTCTGAGCCTAATGGGTCCTTAAAGGGTACTTAATGCTAGTGGGAAAAAACCCATAGGCTATATTTAGACACAACAAAAGGGCACCTCAGAGGTGCCTCAGAGAGACAGTGTGTGGCCCTTGTGTTCCCAGCCCTTCCGTAACCCACCTTCTCTAGCTCAGAATGTTCAGGAGAGGGAGGAGGGGCAGAATGATGTACGAACAATCCTACCTTGGAGCCTTCTCTAAGCCACCTCAGGGGTGCTTTTTTTGGGGGGGGGGGCTATGTCTGATCACAGCCGTAATTAAAAAGTCATGTGAAGAAAAGCTCACTTCTAAATAGTCAGCATTAGGCAGGCTGAAGTAAGCCAATTACAGTTCCATTAATGGACCTCTAATTGTTCTTTGCATTTACTGTTGCTCCACTGAAAGCTTTGTCAGCAGCTTTGAGTCCCCTTAAATGGGTGAGAAAACTGGGGAAGAAAAGCCAAGTCCTCCTCCTTCCTCTGTCCATTGCAAGTTGGGTGGGAAGAGCTCATGCAGAGTACATGTGTTTTTATGTGCAACATCTGCAATCTGTTATGTAAACCATTCTCAGACCTCAGGGTGAAGAGTAATGAACAAATGCAAATACTAAGTAAGTCTTTTCAATCCCTGGCCTCTATATTTGTATGGCTTGCAGTAGTGGCAGGCGTGCAGTCAGCGTGCTGCCACTTGGAAGAGCACTCTGGTCACAGAGTTCTTCTGGCAGCCCTTGACTTAAAGGGCTGCCAGAAATTCCCTGTGCAGAACCTGTAAAAGTCACCTTGGGTGAAGCACAGCAGCTGCAACTCCGACCTTTAGTGGCAGCAGAAGCAAGTGCATCTGTAAAACCTAAAACAGTGTTTCTTTTTCTTGGAAAAGAAAGCAAAAACAAATATAGCAAATATTCAGTGAGGGAGCAGAGCTGTCTCCCCTGCTTGTACTTGGTTCTAAACTATCACTCACCCTTGCTGTTAAACTGTTGGCTGCAAAAGAACATGGGCAGGAAGGACAGTCACACACACTGTTGTTTTATCCAGAAATATGAACTCTGAAGAAGCCTTTGATCCCAAGGAATGTCAGATGCTCCTAGCATGCTATTAATAACCATGCTACTGAAACCAGGCCTAACAGCATTTCACAGTGTATTGGTTTTTGACACCTGACTGCATCTTATTTCACCAACAGTGCAGTTCAGGTAGAGGTTTTATGCATTATTCGTATCACGTAGCACATCAGGACCACATCCACCCAACATGCAGTGATTTCTGAAACCAACCAACAACAAAAACAAGCTCACAAGTATACTGCATTACTCAGCTAGGACAGGTGGCAACAAAAGGGATTAAAGTCTCTAGTTACTACGCAAAATCATACATGAAGGAAAGATTATTATCTACTTTTCCATAAGAATGCCAGACAGAGTGATACACAGCACGCTCATCTACCTGTAATATTAGCATGAACGGCCATTCTGCTCCTTAAACCATTTGTACACTGGAAAATGCTGCTTTCCTTGAGGAGTACAAAAGCAAGAGTGTGGTTGGCTTGATGCACTAGTCTTACTTTATATAGATATGTGTAACATCCATTCAAGGTAGCTCTCTTCCAACAAGACCCAACCCCATTTTGCAGTGCACCATCTCCTCTTCAGTAAGATTCTCTTCCTAAGTGCACAAAGGTTAAAAGAAGGAGCCAGCACCCTTCTAGTGAGCACCAGTTTGCTTATTGGTGAAGGCCATCTGTGCCAGGGAGCCTGGGCAACTCATCAGAAGTTCCCCCAGAGCCATCCAGCAGTAGACTTCTAAAAAGCAGTCCACACACTTACCAGAAGCAGTTAGCTTACTCCTGTTTGCCAAATCTTCATTCTCTTCTGGGCGAGGAGCAGTGAGTGGGCATGGGGGTGCTATTGTGGCTCAGCAGCTGTGTGCAGCATCCAGTCTGTCACGGCATCGTCCAAGTGCATACCGGATGTTGCCTCAGATGTTGCCATGGCAATCCACTGAGCTCTGGCCTGGCCTTTTGCACTTTGAGTGTTGCTCGCCTGGTACCGGACTTTTCTAGCACTTGAAATGTGTATGGGCCTTTTCACACTTTGTGAAAAGGCAATGTCTGGGAATGTTCCAGGACAGAACATTCTCCATGCATGCTGGACTATCTTTACTACCCAAGCTTACTATCCTTGGGCTCATAAACTCCAGCATGCTCCATCTGCACCTCTACCAGGTAAACAGAGTGTGCTCCAGAGTGGTGCAGATGCAGTTGAGTGCTGCTATGTCCAGCTGCTGTGGCAACAGTGCTGTGCACGCACTTTGGTGCTGTTGCCATGGCAACATGATCACCTAACAGAGTCGTTTGTGCTTACCCAGCACTTGGGGAAGTGCCAAGTAAATTTGGAATGGATCTGGCATCCCAGTGTGAATGTCTTCACTTGCCTAGGACACCTTCCTAGGGAAGTGAAAGTGTGAACAGGTATTATGACTGTTGCTGTGCTGGATCTTTACCAGCATAGTATGGTACTGTTATGACATATTCAGTTGGTAAGCTCAAAAAGGTCCAAACTGGAAACAGGTATGTTCAGCTTCTATGAGGGTATATAGTGTACGCACCTGGGACGTTAATGTCAAGACTGTGGCTCCTCGTTTCTGAAATTCTCTAACCAGTGCAATCACCTGGTTCCAGTGGGTTTCAGAACCTTTTATTGTATTGGGTAATTACATTTCACTTGTTTTTAACTCTATGTTTTTATACTTCTTGATAAATTTCCCTGAGGGTTTTTTTCCCCCCCAGAAAGGCAATTTATACATTTGAACAATAATGACACCAACCCTGAACCAGGGGACAGGCACCACGGTTAAATAATAAATGTAGAAAAGAAGAAAACAGACCTGTCAACAGCCCCCAGTGGTCAAGAGCCGATGCATGCCAGAGTAAACAAGATGGCATTAGATGGATAAGTGGTCTAACTGAGTATAGCAAATTATTTCTTTGCATTTACATCCCACTCCAGACCCTATGGTCTCAGGATGGGTTACAATCAGTTGAACACATAAGATCTGAATATCTGAAGCTCACAGCAGGTGAAATACAGCAGGCTGAAGCTTCTCCTTCATTCCCTCATGCACATAACTTTGGTGGCAGCTGGGAGGAAGGACCCACTGCCAACAGCCTGAAGTCAGTAGCAGCTTACCAATTCCCTTTCTCCTCCACTCCCTCAGGCATGATGGCTTTAAGCCTGCTGTGAGTGGCAGCTGAAAGGGAGGGGGCACTGCTGGGAACCTGATGATAGCAGCGTCTCCACAGAAGCAGGCAAGATGGTTCTCCCATGCTTATCTTTTTATGCGTCAGTTCATTCAAAGTGCCTTATTATGGAGTAGCCATATATTAACAGCAACCTAATATGTGCTAGAATCATAAACTCTCCATTAACTCTCTTGGGGTGCATCCCCAAGGGCATTTTAATCCGAACTGAATTCAATTTTGGAAAGGACCATCCCCATGACTTATGTAATTAATCCAAACAGAATCCAAACTCAGCACCCAGCATCCCCATGCAATTCCTTATTCCCAGATTTTATGAGGACTATCCTGCTGAAATCTGGAGAAAAAAAGTACTAATGAAAACAGGACTCCGTCCTCTTTTTGGAACCAAGTCTGCTTATTTTCCGCCACATGGGGACAATACCAGGCTATTTGTGGTGGAGGTCTAGTCTTCTGGCCAATGGCAGCCAGCTGTGGGTGGGTTGTTTTTTTACAAATGCAAAGCTCCCCTCCTCCCTTGCCATGCTCACAATGCTAGAGCCTCATTCAAAAAAGCCTTGTTCAATGATTGTTGTCAGAAAACATACATTTGAGGAGCAGAAAGGCTAAAGATATATTTTAGTGCCAATCGTACTTTGCTGTTGTTCTGCTTATCTACCTGAGCACACATTTGCCAGTAATCTCAAAAGGGAGAGTTGTGAAAGTATTTGTGGTTCAAATTTTTTGTTAAAAAAGGCTTTCAGCAGGAATGAAGGGGGAAATTTTTGCTGCCTTTATTGCAGGCAGGGTTTGCACAAGGGAGGTATTTAAAAGCCCTGTTTTTTATGTTTAAAAACAGTCCAAAAAATAGTCCAAGCAGGACTAAACCAGGACTAAAAAAGGTGCATGGGGACATATCCTTGGAGCCTCTGTTCAGGTCCTGCTGCAATTAGTAGACTTTTCGATGTACTAATAAGGCCCCATATGAAGAACAAGAAAAGAAAGGCAGCAGGCTAAAAGGTAGATATGGAGAATAACTGGGCAGGTTTATTCTGTTTTTAAAAATGTGCATTTATGAGTTGCTAACATGAGAACAGCAAGATCTTGTATACGCCAGCACGCTGCGCTTTCATTAAATAATGCTGAGTTGATGTCACCAGCAAGAAAGCAGACTTTGTGCAAAATGTGAAAATTAGAAATAGAACATTTTCTATAAGGGTTTTGAGGCAAGCTATCTTTAAAGTAGGCACACTGTATTACTGAACGTTTTCAATTAATATTAAACTATTTCTTCAAATAAAAAAGATTACAAAGAATAAAAAGTTATTTTCAAAAACGGATCACTGCGGTCTGTTTGGTTACTTTTACTTAGTATCCATAATTAGAACAAACAGTAAGAATATCCCTCCACTTCTTCCTGGACAAAAAATGATGTTATAATTATTTTCTGTAGAGCATTCTGGGAAATAATATGTTAACATTACTGTGGGAGAAAAGGAGGTGAATTTTTCATTTTCATTCTGAAGATACAGCATTCTGACTACATTTATCTGTAATTCCTGGACCATGTAATCTAACCACTTAACAAATCTTCAGTTTCTTATTTTATTTTAGTAGGTACTCTAAGACATGCATTTAAGCTGATGAATGCCTATGTTTTAAGGTGACTTCTTGTTAATTTAAATATAGATGGCTACTTTGTAAGCTTTAAGTATAATAAAACTTGACCAAATTTTGAACTTGGCAGGCTAGGAATTAGTGATGTGCAAAATCTTCTGATTGATAAATGGACTGTTTTGAGTTTTTTAATCTTGAAACAAAGGATTCTCTTAAATTATGGTTTGTTTTGAACTTGAAGTAAAACTGATTTTATTTTGACAAAACATTTCAAATGTTCCAAATGACCATTTTCTATCATTTCTGAATGGTCTTTACTGTTCGTTTGCATGGACTTTATTCCTGTTGGCTAAGATTGTCTCTGACTTTATTGGTTTGTTGTGATTTTCCTCTATTGCCATTGGTTGGAAAATGAGACAGTTGTGCTCCCAATGTCTGGGGAATGAGGGAGAGCAATTAAGATAATCTATAAACAGGTTTTAGGTGCAGGGGTTACCAAGAACTGGGGCTTGACCAACTATTGAACGCTGTATTCAACTGGATGAAATAAATAAAGTGTAGTGGGGAATATATGGGCCACAGTGTAATGTTGACTTAACAATCTATAGTCCAAATAAAATCTTTTCAAATTTTTAGAACTGCCTAATTTAAGGGGTGATGCAGGGTGCAAAATTGCAAAGTTGTGTGTATCAAATGTGAATTTCTGCAGATATTAAAGTTGGCAGAAAAGCTTAGCCTATGAGGGGAAGTACATCTGTTCTGTAAACAAGAATTGCTACAGTGAAATTTGCCTTCACTGACTGTTTTCATTGAAGAAAATTGCATGACTATAAAGAAAACACTGAGACAAAACAATGAAAAAGACTAATGCAGAAGAACAGAGGATCAGAAAAGGCGACTGAAGAGTTTCTTTCCCATGAGATGAAATACATTACTCGACCTTTATTCTCTAGTTCTGATTTGTTTGGAATGAAGCAGGTAATATTAAGAATTGGTACTCATGAATAGGAAAACTGTTGAAAGTGAGCAATTTCCACCTCAAAACCTCTTACATAGCCAGCACTCTAAAAGACTGTCACTGAAGAGAAAGTATTTTCTAGTTTGGTTTATATAAATACCCTGCAGATTTCCAATATAGTTAATTTGGCAGTTGGACAAAGGTCACAAAATGTTCAATTTTCATATTAAAAGAGGTCATGTTTTGTAGAAACACTTGTTCTTTACTCTGGGGGGATGAATCAGAAAGGGGCCTGTGGGCTGCTTTGAACATGGCACAAAACAGAGGAAGAAGAAAGGTAACCTGAAATGCTTTCAAGAGAAGCAGGAAAGCTGCAAAAGAGTCAGATGCCTTGTAGATTACCAAGGATTAAACAGAAAAACCAAAGCAGGTTAATGGGATTGCAGGAAAACCAAAATATCCTTGAAATAATCTCTTGTATAGATATAAAATATGCTCTGGATTTCAGAAGTGAGATTTGAGAACTCCATTTATCAAGCAGGGTATTTAAGCACATAGGGCAGCCTGGCTGGATGTTTTATGTGCCCACATAAAATCCGGTGGAACTGTGGAGATTGTCCCATTAGCTATACAGCAATGAAAGAGAGAACATAACCTAGAAAAGATGTAAAGCTGGGCAAAAATGACAAAAGATATTCGGAATGGCCAAATAGCTTGGTACATGGGGGAACACAAAATAGAATCAAATAAATTCCTTGAAAAGCAGAACACTGTAAAAATGATGCACAGTTCACTTCTTAAAGGTAGACATTTAGGTGCAACATGGCTGTCTGGCAATCTGCCCACTTGTATATTCTCCTGTCTCCTTTCTTCCACTATCATTATTTCCTAATTACTTATATCACTTTTTCTTATTAAATTCAAACCAATTCCTTAACAACAGACTTGCCTCTTATTTTTCACACTGGGCCCACCTGCTCCTTATGGTCTAGTATGTGTAACTCTTCCTTACTTTATGAGTTTAGCGTGAAGTCTAGTGTTTTGGTCTTAATTGTATAGTTAACTAGCTGCAATCTTCTGAATTATTTGTTCTATAATCAGTTTATTGAAAGTTTGTTATGTCTGTTAGTATTAAATTTTAAAAAATTCAAACCACGAAACCGATCTAAAAGGAACAAAGTTTGGATTTGTCCATTCTCCCCAAAAGGGCTTTTAAAAAGTCTTAAAAATACCATTTAAAGGTTAAAATAGTTAGGGACATGAACAGGCTCAATCTGAACTGGGCAGCTCAACACATTTGGATGACCTCCTTCTGCCGCCAGGAAACTATAAGAACATAAGAGAAGCGTTGCTGGATTGGACCACAGACCCTCTGTTTCAGCATCCTTTCTCACACTGTGGCCCACCAATTGCTTATGGGCATCTTAGGCAGAAGACAAAGACAAAACCTTCGCCTATATTGCTTTGAGAACTTGTCTGGAGGCGTATTGGGCCTAGAATGTTTCTTATACCTAATGTTCCCCTGCCACCCTTGTAATCCTTTATCAGTAAAACTTGAGTTTTCTAGAATTACTTTCTACCTGATTCCTGGTGATTTTGACAGAATAGGACATTCAACCTACAGTTATATTTTTCGCTCTCACCCACTTACTGACTTCATCAAATCCTACATAAACAGAAATGAATCAGATAATAGTTTTCCACCGATCGCCTTTAGGTTACCATTTCTTACCAGCCTTGTTCTGATCTGGTTTTATCACATAACAAACTTTTGGACATCTTAACTATTAGTGTAGCTCATTCAACTGACACTTTTGGTGTCATTCCAGCCACCTGAAATGTTCTTTTTATTACTTCTAAGCCAATTCTTAGAGATGAAAATGATATGGCACTAATCATCAGGTGCTGCTTCACCACACATTCCGTCTTTGGTGATGAGAAGCGAAACATTGTGCTTGAAATGATATGAAATATTAAAGCTCTCAATTTTAAATTTGATCTGTTGCACGCACAATTCACAAACAGGGTTTACTGTTTGAAGTTCCACTCAGTGAGTGATGTACGTGCCTGCAAGAATCAGATTATAAACGGTAGATGAATGTGAAGAATACTGAAGATTCTGTCTGTGGCTACAACTACATAGGTGAAAGGGGAGCAGTGGGGGAGTAGAGGGCATTTCCATCATACAAGTTGCTCATATCAAGTCCTGGATTGGCCTAGACCAGTGGTTCTCAACCTTCCTAATGCTGCGACCCCTTAATGGAGTTCCTCATGTTGTAGAGGCCCCCAACCACGGGGGTGGGGCAGCTGGGAGGTGGGAGGGAAGGGTGGCAGGAGACTCGTTGCAACCCCTCTGAAAGGGTAGTTCGACCCCCAAAGGGGTCCCGACCCCCAGGTTGAGAACCACTGGCCTAGACGCTGCTTCCAGAAAGAGTAGATGAAATCCTTTTAGGGTGCATTTACCGTATGTAGCACAATGGGAACAGTGTATCTCATGGTCAGATGCCTCTGATAGTTGATTTGCCTGGCTTAATGGGTTTTTTTCTTTTTATTTTCCATAATTGGACCATTATATTCAAGTAAACATATCAAATAAACCATACAGAACCACATATCCATTTACTTCTATCAGGTGCCTGGCTTAATGGTTATGGCAAGGGAACAGGATAAAAACTTTTGGAACTCAAGTCTTTTCATGGGTCAGAACCGTTGCAACTAATCGAATGCATGACTTCTGTAACAGTAGAGCATTTGAGGGTGTGATCTCCAGATTCTGGGTGGAAAGAGGGGGAAAGCCAGAGCGGAAGGGAAATGGAACAACGAAAAAAAAAAGTCTCTGAGGGAATGTAAGTATCTGCTTTGTTTAAAGAACTGTAGAGAATTAGAGAGCCTGGTGCTCTGGATTCGGGAGAAATAAGAAACTCACGTTTGGGAAAAGGAAGGCAGGACTTTGCAGGAAGCTAGACAATCAGTATTCAGATTGAAAGAAACAGGCTTGGAGAAGGAAGAAAAGGCAACAAGGCCCAAGAGTGGAAAGGGGGCACATGTGAAATAGCTAAAGTGATAATGGGTATTCTATTCAGAGGACATACAGTGGCAGAGTTCAAAGGCATGTCAGGGAATCAATGGCTGGATTACAGAAGGTGCTCCCATCCAATCTATCTGTGACTGTAGTTTATGAGATCTTATCTTTAAGATAAGAGAACTCACAGTCAGCTTCTGAGTCTCATGTTAGTGCAGATCAGTGAGGCTCTGATTAGGATTACTGGTGGACCTCAACGTCAAAGCCTACCACTGGACTACAAGCCCTGACCCAGAACATGGATGCATGCAGATGACATGCCACTGTGGTTTGGGACAATAGCGGCACCCATTTCAGTTGTAGAAAATGGCTCCCCTGCTGCCTCTGAAGCGAGGAAACTTTGTTTATAGAACTTCAAAGCCCTTGGAGACTGGGCTTGGAGCTCAGGCTGATCTAGACTGCCATTATATTTTCAGTGCTGTTCCAGATCATGCCTTTTGGGGGTCCAAACCAGAGTCTGTCTGGTCAAGACCAGCTGGTTCGGATCATGGAGTTCTGGGTGCAGAAAGGCCCTTAGACTGATTCATAAACTCATATAATTCCTTAACATCATAGCCAAGTACATTTCTGTGAAATTATAGTGATTATAACATTTAAAAATGATATTGCGTCTCTTTTCTGCCTTATAAATGACTCTGTGCTGGGCTTACTAATTTAAGTACCCCTTGGCTTTTGTTATGCTGGCTAAAGACAATATATTTCAAAACAAAATTCTGTGCATTCTTTTAGAATTACACACTCAGTAGTTAAAATTCAAGTAATTAACATTGCTTGAGTTTCTAACATACCTAAGTATGTCTCTATGTGACCCATGGGTCCAAGAATTATTAATTTGTCTCTACAAATATATTCAATTGTAGAAAATTCAAAAGAGAATGGAATAAAGTTTTCAACAAAGCATCCATGCATTTTGCCTCTATATAGATCCCACAAAACCCCAAAGGAT
Source organism: Aspidoscelis tigris stejnegeri (assembly GCA_023333525.1). NCBI lineage: Eukaryota > Metazoa > Chordata > Lepidosauria > Squamata > Teiidae > Aspidoscelis > Aspidoscelis tigris. The sequence goes on along the minus strand of JALMGA010000005.1, from coordinate 63,045,068 downwards.
GCTGCAAACTTCCACAATCCATACTATGGGGATATGACACTTTTCAGCCTAAGACAGCTGCAGGCATTCTATCTCTAGAGTGATCTTTTTGTTAGAAGGAAGTAGAAAGAATTGTGAAAGTGCAACAAATGGGGGTTAGAATATTATATAAAAAAGGAACATCAACTGTTCGATCAAAGGGATGTAACATTTAAACAACTAAAGAGGAAATGATAAAGGGCTGCAGTGGCTGCTGAGCGCAACAGCATATAAGGCTAGAAAGATCAGGGAGTTGATGAGCAGGGAAGCAAGATACAAGAGGCCTGCTCTGAAATGCAAAGTGAAACAATATAAAATGAATACAGAGAACAGGCAAATGTGTATTTTCCGGAGCCGGCAGAAGAGGAATGTCACCTGTGAACAGTAAATGTTAAGAGCACAGAAATTAGTCTATTTCACCTCAAAATTATTAATCCTTATGCACTTCTATTTTGGGGCCTGAACAGATTACCCTTCCTTCCAGAAACACATAAATATCCTCCAACACGTTGCTTTAAATTTGTTCATAATACCTGTGTACATTTTGCAGGTTTAAATAGTACAAAAAATAAAATAAAAAATCCATGGCCTCCTTACTGTTCCATCAGCTTTTTGATGAGACAGATCTCTAAATGTGAATCAGTCAAAAACAAGAAAGAAAGAAAAAAAGCAAACTCACAGACAGTATTTTTCAATTATATTTCCAGGCTTTTCTTAAATAATAAAAAAAAAAGATTCCAAAATGAAAAGACTACTATACAAGGTAATGTTCCCATCTTGCATTACTATACTGTACCATAATAGGATTAAATAATACTAATGAATGAGATATTTGGCAAAACGTTGCAGTGCTGGTATCATTACTGCCTCAATTAAAGGTTTCCAAAAGCACAGTACAGCAGGTAGGTGTTTGATTATAAGATTCATTTTGCAAATCTCATCCAGCGAACAAGAATGTTACATGCTTGAAGCTTCTTACAACAGAACAAGCTTCCAAAGTAAATTCAGAAGTATCAGGGGATGGGACAAAAAGGGAAAAATACAAAAATGCAAAGATAGAGGGACAGGAACGTTATGAAGTTAGAAACACAAGGAATGAAAGGGCTTGAAACCGGAATGATAGGTAACCTACTGTAAGTTGTGTGAAAGCCTAACAGTGGGGGACTGGAATAATCAGATATGGGAACAATCTGACAATGAGCAGGTTTCAGATTGAAGCTCCTCAAACAGACCTTAGAGCAGAATAATCACACTTGCCTCTGGGAATAAAATTTAAAGAATAATAACACACACAAAAAAGTTTGAAAACATAAGAAGTTTGAAGTTTATGCAGATCAAACTGCAGAGATGAAGATGAAGAAGAAAGATCTGGGCTGGACAAAAGCTGGAAAGGTAAAGAAGCTCTGGGTTGGGGAAATGTAGTGGAATACAAAGGGTGGGGGAAAATGAATGAGAGGGATGCCGTGCCTTTCCTGCACACTGTAGATTTAGAGAAGGATAGTCTGAGTGAGCTTTCTTAAGCTCATCTTTCAGGTCAGCTTCCACCCTTACAGCTTTCTTTTCCTGCCCATTTTTGGTTAACTCCTCATTTTTACTCAGATGTCACCCCTGCAGCAAATAACAGATGCATAGTTATCGCAGGAGATTGGGGAGCCCCACACAGCCTCACCTAACTCTACTACAGTATTTTAAAATGAAGTGGAGTAAAAGGCTGCAGCATTTATGTACAAAGTAATGTAGTGGGATGCTTATGTAGAAATATTTCCAGAGAACAGGCTGAGCCCTTTTTCTGAGGTAGTGTGCTGAAGATGTTTTCCTTCAATAATTCTCAGTGATAGGTAAACTCATGCCCACAAAAAGACCTCAGTTTTCACTAGATCAACCTCTGTAAGCCCAGAAACACAGAACTCCTTTGCACATTCTGTCACATGAGTTGTTTCCCCCTGACTAGTTTGTTTATTCAACACACTGACTCCCAACTCACTATGCGAATAGACTTCAATTAAAAGCATTGCTTTTGATATGATTCCATGCTCTGCCCAGTTGATAGCTTGGGGGGGAAAACAGGTTTTGATAAGACTCATTCCAAACTCTTACAGTCATGAGAAAAACAAAGTGCACCCTCTTTGAATTCTATGGTTTTACCTATCAGGACATAATGAAAAACATCTGGTCCTTAGAAGATATATACAATCTCAGATGAACAGCAACTCACAACAGATTCACTGTTTCATTATTTATTCAAGAAAAATCAAGCCAAAGTGGAAAAGTCATGTATGAAAAAGTACAGCCCATGAATCAATAGCTTGTAAAATCATCTTTAGCAGCATAACATGAAGTAATCATTTTCTCTGTGACTTTATCAGACTCTTACATTGTTTTGGAAGAATTCTGGCCCACTCTTCTTTACAAAGTTGCTCCAGTTCATTGAAGTTTGTGGGTATTTGTTTATGCACTGCATTTCAATTGGGTTGAGGTCTGGACTTTAACTGGGCCATTGCAACATTTTCATTCTTTTCTTCCTCAGCCTGTTGTAGATTTGCTGGTATGTTTGAGATCAGTGTTCTGTTGTAGGAGCCACTTTCTGCCAAGCTTCAGCTGTTGGATAGGTGGTCTCACGTTTAACTCTAGAATACTTTGATATACAAAGAAGTTCATGGTTGACTCAATGACTACAAGGTGCCCAGGTCCTGTGGCTGCAAAACAAGCCCAAATCATCACCACTCCACCACCATGCTGATATATTGTGTTTGGTTTCATCAAATGTGGTGCTGTGCATTATGGTCAAACATCACCAGTTTGGTCTCGTCTGTCCAAAGGACACTTCCAGAAGTCTTGTGCTTTCTTGAGATGAAACTTTGCAAACTTAAGCTGTGTTTCTCCTGGCAACCCTTGCAAATAACCCATACATTCAGTCTTTTTCTAATTGTACTGTCATGAACTTGACAGTCTAAGCTGTGGCTTTTAGGGTTTTGTTTTGTTTTGTTTTGTTTTGCAATTTCTCTGACCATTATGTGGTTTGACCTTGAAGTGAATTTGCTGGGAAGTCCACTCCTAGGAAGATTGTTGATTGTCTTGAATGTTTTCCACTTGTGAATAATCTTTCTCACTGTTGAATGATGGATTTCAAACAGTTTGGAAATGGCCTTATAGCCATTCCCAGATGGATGGGCAGCACCAATTGCTTTTCTAAGATCATTGCTGATGTCATGCTTCCTTGGCATTGTGTTAACATATACAGGAATGCTCTAGACCAGCAAACTGCCAGAACTTCTGCTTTTATAGAGGTAATCACATTTGCTGATGATCAATTAATCAAGGGTATTTGATTAGCAGCACCTGACTGCTACTTACCCTCTTAATTCCTCTGGAAGCATTGAGAGTGTACTTAATTTTTCACATATTGCTTCTGCATTTTGGCCTAGTTTTCACTAAATAAATAGTGTCAGTGTAATTCATCATGTGTTGTTGTTCATCTGAGGTTGCATTTACATAATTTTAAGACTTTCTAAAGACCAGTTGTTTATTACGCCCTGATAAATAAAACCAGAGGGTGCATTTTATTTACAACTGTCCCTCCATAAACAAATCCTTGATAAAAATGGGCTGATTTCTCTCTGCCTAAAAGTCTCAATGGCAAGGCAGCCCTTCCCTTTGTTCTATGGAACCTTGTGCAATGGTTGCTCATGGCCTTGAACAAGGGTATGCTGTGTTCTTCAGATCTTTATCTGCCTTAATCAGCAGTCAGGACAATGTCCTTTGGCCCCTGGTTCTAGTGGGTCTGACTGAAATATGTCAGGCAAACATATTAGTTGCTGTCACTCACTTAGCCAGAAGCAAGTGTCAACATTTAATGTTATAATATTCTATTCTAAATAATATCCCCAATTTGTCTATAAAAGTAATCAATTACATAAAAACGCAATTAAAATGGTAAGTGGCAGACAGAAAGCCATCCAGACTGGAAAGGCCTGGGTGAAACTATCTTCTAAAGATACTTAAAATATGTGATTATGGGCACCTCATTATTATGAGAGGATTCTAGTGAGCAGGTGCTACCACAGAGAAGGTCTGATCACAGATAGCTCCACTCCTGCCTGTGATTATTTGATGTTGACTGAAGACCGTGGGAATAGTGCTAGAAAATTAAAGTACTACTGTAGCATTATTTAACTGTGCTTGCGGCAAAAACATGGATGTACAATGTTTTTTCTCCCATCACAGGAGCAATCAGGAATTGCTGCAATGTGAACAAATGCTCAAGAGAGTCAAGGTGGTATGGTTCTTTCCTGCTCATATGGGAAGATGAATTCACTAGAACTCATTGTTCCCTTTCCTCAACCAAGCATTCCATAATACTGGAGAATGTGCCCTTATACCAATTTTGGTTAACAACCCCTATATGATGTTCTTACCAGGTTATTACCAGTGGTTATTGGAGATATTGATTCAATGCCCTGGGAACCCACTTGTGGGGTTCCCCAGGGGTCAATCTTATCTCCCATGTTATTTACTATCTATATGAAGCCGCTGGGAGAGATCATCAGGAGTTTTGGAGTGAGGTGTCATCAATACGCAGATGATACCCAGCTCTATCTCTCCGTGCCATCTGAATTAGGAGAGGTGGTTGAAGTGTTTGACAGGTGCCTGGAGGCAGTAATGGGCTGGATGAGGGCCAATAAATTGAAGCTGAATCCAGACAAGACAGAGGTGTTGTGTGTCACAGGGTCTCGGGTCCATGTATTTGGGAAATACCCTGTCCTGGATGGGGTTGTAATGCCCTGGAAGGGGCAGGTGCGTAACTTGGGGGTACTCCTGGACTCAGCATTGACGCTTGAAGCTCAGGTGGAGGCCGTGGCCAGGAGTGTCTATTCCCAACTACGATTGGTGCGTCAGCTTAATCCTTTTTTGGGACAGAGACGATTTGGCCACAGTTATCCACGCCCTGGTAACCTCTAGATTGGATTATTGCAATGCACTCTACATGGGGCTGCCCTTGAAGACGGTTCGGAAACTACAGCTAGTGCAGAATACAGCTGCAAGACTGCTTACAGGGATATCAGGCCGGATGCACATCACACCAGTCTTAAAAGAGCTGCACTGGCTGCTGATTCGTTACCGAGCCCAATTCAAGGTGTTTACTTTGACTTGGGTCCCAAATATCTGAAGGAACGCCTCCTCCCGTATCAACCTGCCCATGCCCTAAGATCTGGTGGGGAGGTCCTTCTCGTTGTTCCACCACCCTCTATAGTAAGACTGGTGGGCACTCGAGAGAGGGCCTTCTCAGTAATGGCCCCCAGGCTGTGGAATAGCCTCCCCCTCAAGGTGCATCAGGCCCCTTCACTGTATATGTTCAGGAAGGGGATGAAGACACACCTCTTTGCTCTGGCCTTTGGCTAAATGTGGCACAGTTTTCCCCTACTGCACATATTATTGTTTTATACTGTTTTATATATATGGTTTTATTTATTTTAAATATTTTTGTCTTTTAAATATGCTGTTACCCGCCCTGAGACCCTAGGGTATAGGGCGGGATATAAATGTAAATAAATAAATAAATAATCTATGGATAATAAAAATAATTATATTAAACATGACTGTATCCACATACACATTTGCCCTGTTTCATACGAACAGATATAAAATCACACAGAAATACACACATCGAGGAGACAGTCTCTCAGGCACTTGCTGGTATACCATGGAGATGCCGGGAGTGGTCTATGTCTCTAACATGCAAATGTGGAATAGCAGAGGCCCTGTCCCTCCCTTAATACAGCCTGTCTGCACTAGATTAGGCCATGGACAAGGATACAACAACAAAATGAACCTGTTAAAAGTAATCCACAAATGGCCTACTTCTGGTATACTGGAACAAAAATGGTATGTGGACAGCACTTTTTGGCTGGACACCTGTAAGTGGCACCAGATTTTTGCCATTCCTCCATGGCACAAAAAGACCATGGCAACTGCAGGCCGCCTCTGGGCAGACCTTGCACTGGCGCGCTGAAGTAAAGCGTGTGCCCTTGCAGCAAACAATCTCCCATGCCTGCAAACACCTGTGCTTAAAGCAATCACCTGCCACTGGTTCCTGGCCTTTGAAAGCTGGGACAATCTTTGAAACTGAACATGGACTGCCCTGAACTAAGATATCAACAACCCATCTTACCTTGGGGCAGGATGCTTATCCCACACTGAGATGCCCTACCCTAGCATGGGTTAGCCTGGGCGTATACAGAAATACCTGCAGATATAACGTTAAAACATCTTTCTATTTTGGAATCTTGCTTTTAATCTCCCTGAACCACATTTTAATTTATGATGTGGAAAAATGCTGTTCAGGGAAATCAAAGGTAAGTTTCCAATTAGCAATTTACCCTTCTGTCTCTGTTTCACTTGTTGGTATTGCTTGTTCCTCTGATAAATCTGATGATGAACTGAAATTTGAACTCCCCTATTCATGATTTCTGGAGTGACATCAGTGTGGATCAGGGCAAAACAACTCCCAGAACACCTTGACTGTATATGAGGCAGATTCAGTTAATATAGGAGTAGGGACAAAAAATAAATGATTTTTAGGCTTTACTTGGACACATCAAAACAAGCAACTCTGAGGTGGTTTAGATAAGACTTCAGGGTGGGACTGTTTATACACCAGTCTGCTCCTCCTCACTCCTGAACATTTTAGACTAGAAAAGGTGGATTGGAAAAGGCTTGGGAATACAAGGACCACATACTGTCTCTCTGAGGTGTCTCTGAGGCATCCCTTTTGTTATGTCTGAACAGAGCCTCATTGTTAGAGCATTTTTAAAGTTTGTGTAAGGTACACAGCTTCTCCATGGTTTGTTACAGTTACTAGAAATCCAATAATTCTACTCTTATGTGTTACAGTCCCACACATGATGGAATTATTGACAAAATATGAAACGATCTTCCTATTGAATGGGGATCTTTTCAGTACACACTTCTAAATTTATCAGACTACTCTCCAAAAATAAGCTTATTCTCCTATTAGTTAGGATGCTGGCTATAAAATAGTGGATGACAGTTGTAAAATAAAAATAAAAAACTGAGAATTTTAGTTATTGAAGTCCTACAGAAGGTATAATAGAAAGCTTCACTAAAATATTCCAAAGACTGTGCAGACGATCAATTATATATGAAAAACATAGAATTCATGAGCCTTTATGAATGTTGTTCCTTTTATTTAGAGGATTTCATCCTCATTCATTATGTACTTACTAAAAATTACTTTCCTTCTTAACTGCTTTGTTTCTAACAAAATTTCAATTCAAAATACCATAGGGACAGTCCTGATATAAGCACAAATTGCATGGTGTCTTTATAGTATGATGAACACACCATAAAGTGTCCACATGGATGCTGTACTCATCCCCCTGCCATGCTGCTGTAAGCACTTGTAGAGTGGTCTAAGGAACACTCTTACATAGCTTTTGGTCCTACACTCTCCTTGTAGCAGAAGCCCAGCTTGCCACCTGTCCCCTCAGCAGATTTCACAGTCTCACCATACACAGGAAATAGGACTTCCAGTAGGATTTCCCTGCTGTTATCTTGCCACCAGGAAAGCCCCCACGCCCACTGTTAATTCTGCAGTTTTCATCTTGATAGAGGCAGTGAGGGGCTTCCCCCACTACCAATATCACAGAAGTGGAATCCCCACCTTCCCTCTTGTTGCTGGAGGTAGCATCGGCATGCAGCCAGCATGCAGCCATGTTAAAATGGCAATACTTGTATAGCATTATTCTACATGCAAACGGAACAGAACACCACGGTTGCTGCGCTCCACCCCGCTGTGTGCAGATCTTACATTGCTTATTCTCACCAATTTGCTGGAGGCATAATTTGATACTTGATGGTATCTGAAACTCTCTCCCATTCCCTGTCTCCTTTTTATAAGTTACCCTTTTGTCATTGTAAAGTATCCAAAGCTTTAAAAGGAAGCTAGAAAAGCTTTCGTTTCCATGAAAGCGGCATTATTTTATGTGCTTCCTCCAAATACTGGCATGAGCTTGGACAGCAGAGGCTACAGATCCAATTAACTGTACTGGGTCTGAGGTTTGCAGAGTTGCTGTGCAGAAGGAACAAAATCTCTGCTTTGTTTATGCTCTCTTTCTGTAAGAATGATGGCAGTGAACGGTCTGGGAGGAAAAAAAAAGCAATCAGAGCGGTTGAGTCCATGATATAAAATCCACTTTGGAGTTTTGCAGATAAAACAAATTCTGTTATGATGCACTGAACATGGCCCATCACTAGCTCTGATCTACTAATATGGTAAGATTGGAACTTTTAACTGGGCTTGGTCAGCAGCTTACCATGTTTTTTCTCTTACCAGCTGCATACCTCATCAAGGAGCAGAGGGGAGACTTGGTCTGATCTCCCATTACATTGTGCCAAGCTGCTGTCCTTATGCAAAATGGTTCAGACAGCTGAACCACTGGCATGGGAAAAACAGCAGTTGGTGTGATGCAAGGGCAGTTATAGTATGCAACTGGAGAGAAAGAAAAACCAACAATTCAGATTGTGTGTGTATATCTGAGAGAGAGAGAGAGAGAGAGAGATCCATGCCTACCTCTTACTCCATCAGAATAATCTTTTAGTTTCTTCTCCTGTACTACTTTTTTAGAGGGCATAACATGCAGTAGGTTTTTGCTAATACGTCCACTTACTCCATAGAACATTTAAAGCAACATATTCTGACTGTGCCCAGTTCACATAGCATGTGGCACGGTCAATCAGCGCAACCTGTCAGAGGGAGAAAAAGATCTGCTACACCATTATACTAAACAACTCATACTAGCAAATGTCATTCACTTCTGTGCAATAGCTGTTTTTAATACACATGATCTGACTCTTGTTTGCTCTTTAAAGTTTTATTGTCTTGGCATTTTAGACAGAAAGAAAGCATTAGCATACTCAGGAGAACTGCTAAAAGTAAAAGGCCTCCAGCTACCCAACGCATGGTTGATAGCATACAACCCGGGAAATAAAAACTTTTGTCTGATGGCTCACTTTCCTTGTTTTAAAGTACTGCTGCTCTCCAGAGCTCATATTCATGTTCTTTCTATTTCAACTTTTATTACTACTTTTCTATTATTTAATACATCTAAAGACACTTCCAAAAGACAAATTTTTCCATTTTGAAAAAAAAGTAATGGTTTGGAACTCAATAAAGCACATTAATGTTCTTGCCCATCAATATGTGCGTGCAGTGTTTTCTTCCCCCAAGGTGATAGAATAAACCACAAAATAAAGCAATTAGGCATATGACTTAAAAAGAGATAAATGTATCTGTAAGGTAATATATTTGCAGACCTTGTAAGAAAAATAAAATAAGGAGCAGAAACTCCAGGTGTGCAAAGGGAAATAAAAATGAAAATATCTGATCATGTAACTAGGGGAATCTGTAGTGCTTTACTTGCAATTACTACACCAGTACAGCATAGCAAGTATCAAATATATGAAAAAAGTTAGACTTTGTATATTTTTACTACAAGATGCTATCATAAATTAAGAGTGTAAGTGTGTTTTACAACAAAGCATCCTACAACAAACTTTTTGTCCCATCTCTAATGATTATATAAATACCTCCAAGGTACGTGTTTTACTATTTACTAAACAAAAAAAATCTGCAGTGTTTGACACCCCTCGATTAAGACCAAGCATTTCTTAGGCCTTGTACACATTTCTGAAATCCACAATACATCAATTTTTAATACTGCCACTCTCTGAGCTGCATTAAAAAGATGGTGGGGGAAAGATTTTAGAGTAATTAATGATATAGTTAGCTGCTAAATATTAATAGGAATCGTAGTCTTGCATAAAATATAACATATAAACCTTGCCAATACAGACGCACCAGTAATTAAAGTTGAATACGTAATTACACTGATTTATAAGACAGGCAAAAAGTTACACTTTACTAGCTTCTATGTAAACTCTGGGTTATAGTCAAACTTTGCATTTTAAGGTTATATCACTGTGGCACTCTATAAATATGCTAAGGACTTGTTAGGTCTAGTTAAATTACAACTAACTAGACTGCTGTTGTTAAGCTCTGCTGCAGAGTGAACACCAGCAATGACTCAGAGCCATGATAGAAGGAAGAACTGTCTATATACATTATGTGCATGCAATGTGAAGTAACACGTGCGCGCACACACACACACACACATGGTGCAATGCTCATCATACACCATTTACAATCATATTATCAACTTTATTCTTAAAACAGTCGTCCTAAACCTGAGCACAGCCTATATGATCACTTGGCATATAAGTTGTTGCAAAAGTAAGGACAGAATCTACAGATTCAACAAAGGCCGTGTCTTCATGGCAACCTTATTTCGGATTCAAAATGTTTTGAATCCTCGGAGTCCAGACAGCAGTTTGGCTTAACACGATTTCCCCGTGTTAAACCACCCTAAAGTGTGATGAATCTTAATCCTGATTTCAACAGGTCTCATTCCGGTTCGTGCGCTTGAAACGTTTTACATTTTTTACTGTGGGAACCCTTCCATGTTAAGGGATGAGAGTTTCCCTCCCCCAATAGCTTGCTTCCAAAGCAAGCTGTAAAAGCAGCAGCAGCCCGAACAGCAATCCAAGCAATCCACTGTAGCAAACAAGCAATTCTCACCTGATAACCATCTTGCTATTGAAAGTGCTGACCTTCTAAAAAGGGGAAAGAAACAAAAGCAACTACCGTTTGGAGAGATGTATGAATGTTTAGCTCTGATGGACAAAAGGGGCTTGACTTGCCGCCGCTGCTGCGCGCCCTGAGCAATCGGGAGAGGAGGGAAAAGAATTGCTGCCTGCCTGGTGCTGTTTTTCCTCCATCCAGGCAAGGCAGCCACCCAGCTAGGCTCCGTGAAGGGGTCTGTTATGGGTGGTACGTTCACGCCAGGAGGAAGAGGACAGGGTAGCCCCGAAAAGTGGCCTTTAAAAGGTAACCACTGGAGTCCCCCCTTGAGTCACGTACGTCCTCAGAATCCAGACTGAACATGATTAAGCTGAAAGTAATGGGTACAGGCAAATTCACGTTTGCATCCAGTTCTGTTATCTCGGTTTAGGGAAAGCGAAATAAGGTTGCTGTGAAGACACGGCCAAAGAGTTTCCCATCTCTTCTACACGAGAAAAGCACACTCCCAAAATGCTCTGATTACCTTAGTGCCACTGTTCAGTAAATGAAAAGCATCTGTTCCTCCTGAGATTCAGGACGTACACTGATGGAGATAATTTCTTAGCCCACATGGATATATGTTCTAAATAATCCTACCTGCATTTGAAGGGCTATTGAAAAGACACAAAGTTTAAAAGAACAAAGATCTTCCCACGAAGAGTGTGTGAATCAAACTTACATGTGAGGCTGGGGAGAGCAGCCTGGGC
>JALMGA010000005.1:62971147-63028647 GCA_023333525.1 Aspidoscelis tigris stejnegeri | reverse complement strand
CAAATGTCCGTGTAAACCAGCTATAAATTTCGTTGAGTGTTAACTGCCTGTCAGATGATTCCATGATAGCCTGAAACAAGAGGGACAAGATGCATTTTGACACAGGAACGCATACTAGCAGGTCTAAGACTGTACTTCATCCTAAGCCCATGCTTTCATACTTTTTAAATTAAATAAAGCAATAATTAGTTTTCTCTTACTTACCTGCCTTATGAGAGTTGCATACGTAAATGGAGGTCTGACATCTGCATTTTTATAAAATTCATAGTTTGGGGCAATTTCTGTTTAAAAAAAAAGGTAACACATTTTAGGTTATTTGAGTAGGCACAGCTTATGTCATGGGCGCTATTCACTTATATTTGAGAACAGATCTTATTTGTGTTGTGACATGCTTATGCCAAAAGGAAAAAGGGAGCCCACACAAAGGACTGTATGTAATTGTGAAGGAACCTCACTTTTGACTCCATTTATTGTCTAAGACACATTCTGAGGTGCCAGCCCCCCAATTTTTTCAACTTAGTGATTTGAGCCTTTTATTGCATGTCAGGACAGATTAACCCATCCCTCTGTCCATTAACACCTCCACACCCCAAGTACTTTTCTTGGTCCAACTATTTTACAAACCTTTCAGGAAAGCACTTTCTCCAGCTATACCATTACATGCACAGTAGTACAATCCTAAACCCTGCATATTTTTTTTTTTTTACTATAGGAATTTCAGAACTTGTTTTCCATCATTCTTTAATTCTGAACATTATCAATACATATACAGTGACTCGGAGTGACTTACCAGATGACATGGGAATGTTATATTTATCGGAATGTCGTCTTCGGATGGCTCCCACATTGGGTACACTGGCTGGGGTGATTACTGAAGGTCCCTGGGTAATTGGAGTGACTGGAGCTGTTGGTGTAGTGGGAGTCTGAGGTAAGCTCTGAGGGGAAGTCTCCAACATGTTCTTAGACATAGTGACACTGGACACCAGATTTAACTGAAGAAAGTAAAGAAGAAGAAAAAAGAAAGAAAAAGGGGGAAGAAGTATTTAAAAGGTTTGACAAATGAGAGTGGATTCATTTTTACAGCTGTGTTGCCACTAATAAGCTGCAAAAGGAAGCAGCCAATCTCAACTAATTACAGGATGAAATTGTATCATAAGAACTCTAATGAGCGGATGCTATTAGAGGTTATCTAAGAATCTGCAGCAATGTTACTTAGGACTACCCTCCTGGACCTACAAGACTAGTGTGAAACTGTGCATGCCTGCAAAAGAATCCTGCAGCTTATTATGGCCAAACCGTTTGCTGGGAGGTGGTCAGTCTTTTGCTGAAGCCACAGAGAGTCAACCGATAGGGGTCTTTGCTTTAGACAAATGAGACTTAAAATAAGTTGCTATTGTGATACTGCTGGATTTCCTTCTCCTAGTCCCAAATCTCAGCTGAGAGGCTCCAGCCAGCTGGAAAATTTTACACTGACCTTTAGTCTCCTTGCTAATTTGGTGGAATGGTAATGACATTACTACATATTCAAACAAAATTGTCTTAATTGCAAATTAGCCGGAGGAGGCTGAAAATTTTCAAATTAAATCTGATTGGAGATGGAGAGAGGGAAATGGAATTTCTTCACTAACAATCATTTGTGGCATGTGTTAACAAATATAATGAAATGTCAAGTTTGCCAATTCCTCTGGAAGTATCATTTTCAATTTATGATTACAGTGTCACTTATGGCTGATGTACCCTGGAAAGAGGGTGTCAGGGTAGGGGGTGGGAAAGGAAGAAGGTGAGAATGTATGCAAGCTGTTTAACTGTGTGCCCTTTATTACACCCCTCAGCAAGAAAGGGCCTGCTTCTCATTATCAAAAATGCATATTAACTCTGTCATATTTACCATACATCTTTTCTCATAAATAGCATCCAATTAGCAAAATTGATACTCAGGGCAGTAACACCCAAAATGATTGCTGCTGTATACTCAGTTGATACTCATTGGATATGATCTAGAGTCATTTTCACTGTAGATGAAGGTGTGCAGAGCTGAAACAAGGTATCACACATTAATTGTTCTATTTTTAAGTAGAGAAAAATACAGAGCTCCCACAATCCTCAGGGAAGCTTTCTGTGTGCCAGATAGGAAATGAACGGCGCTGGTGCAAGAGGGCCAATGGATTCTGCTTCAAGTGACTAAACAGAGATAATTTGGCTTCTGTTCATAATTTAATAATACCTGCTTTTTCAAATCCCAAGCACACTTCTTAAGATAAACCTCTTTCTAATGGTGTAGAGCATTGATTGATCTTTCTTTGAGGATTTGTTTTACAAATTTAGTCAGTAGAGAGATTTGTTAGGGAAACAAAAATTAACATATGCCAGCTAATTGTTCTTTCTTGGGCAGCAGCCAGAAGAAGTGCATTAGCAGTCTAATAATAACGACTGGCACCCTGAAGGCATTCCCAAGCGCCTCTGTTCCCAATAAGCCACAAACTGTTATTCTCTATTAAGCACATATTGAGGAAGCAGCAAGATAATGTTGCTAAGTGCTGCATTTAATACATTTGTGAGCATCTAAGCTTGCCTATGAGGCACAGAACTACACTTAAAGTTCCCAGAAGGATGTATACCAAAGCAGTCTTAACACTACTTTTAAAAGAAACTTTGCACGGCTGCTGCAATGTGTTTTATTTGGTCCCACTTCTCACTTCTAAAGCATTTAATTCATTCCAGAAACCACATTCTTTTTAGATATGATCAAACTTCAAATTCATACCTCAGTTTACTCTGGTAAAAATAAACAGATAAAGTACTATCTTAATTTCCATGGGAAGAATGTGCATGCTGAAAACACACACAGATTCTAAAAGGTCCTGGAAATGCTAAGGTCAGTATGTATGCAAACCACTATGTTTACAATGTTATGGCAAGTTACTCTACTACCCAGCAATAATAAGCATAACATGTTTGTAGGCATGCAATCGTGAGCTGATAAAATAGAATTTATTATTAACTAAAGAAAAGCATGTAAAACCTAGGATGAGCACTTAGCCACCTCAGCTCATCTGAATATATTCAAGGTTGGGTGAAACTCATTATTCAGGACTCGCAGCCTTGATAACTTTGATTTTCATCCATCCATAGCATGGCCAAAAGGTACCATTTAATGAAGTACCATTCAGAGAGTAAATGGGGTCATATAATAGACAGTGCGGTTGCACCTTGTGTTCATGTACTGATAGCTGTTAAGGGTGCAGTGATGAACCAACAGAGCTCATTTCTCCTTGGTAATAAATTCAAGCTATTAATATTTATCAAATGTGTGGGCCGCCTCAACTGAGCCACTGCACATGAGATCATAAATCTCTACTATCATATCAATTTTGAAGCTTCTTTTGTACAGTGTATAAATTTTAGGGATTTTTTTTTGGGGGGGGGTATTGACCACTCTTCTTTCAAACCAATTTGAGGCCAGTGGTAGAGTTCACCACTTCAGACATCTCTGGTTCCAAAGGGAACTTTAAGCTGTGGTTTCATTTTAAATCGCTCATCTAAGATTCTGTATTAATTGCCTACCATCAAACGCAATTAGCAATTCTTTCATGTGTGGTTTATGTAATGTAATACTTCAATTACATTATTCATTCAGGTTCTGTTTTGGATTATAGGCTGAAAATTCTTTATTAGTGTAGATGTAACCATGCTGCTGGAGTTTTAAAAAATTTACTGATTGAATAATTAATTGGAAAAGAACAA
This sequence comes from Aspidoscelis tigris stejnegeri, assembly GCA_023333525.1. Lineage (NCBI taxonomy): Eukaryota > Metazoa > Chordata > Lepidosauria > Squamata > Teiidae > Aspidoscelis > Aspidoscelis tigris. The sequence continues at coordinate 63,024,903 of JALMGA010000005.1, read as the reverse complement.
GCTGCAGATTCTGATGGATTTATGAGACAATCATTCTGTCACATGATTATCTACATTATGCTATAGAAAACAACGAGAAACAAAAATTATACTGAGGTGAGCCACTCAGAACAGCAAAAGCAGGAAGCTCCCAAATTTTGGACTGATTTTGGTTCACTTGGGGTTAAGATAGTTAAGCAACACAAGTGTACTCTAAAATGCTTTTTTTTACACGCAGTTTAGAAACACCTGAATGCCAAACCAGAATACATAAAGGCATCCATAACTTAAATGAAAATTTAAAAAGCACAAATCCTTAAGTATTATATATCTGAGATGTTAAAATCCAAACTTAAACAAAATGCCTGTGATAGGAAAAAACAAGTATTTGAGTTAAGATGCATACACAAATAAATACATCATAATGGTTTTTATACAATGAATCCTCAAAATAAAATATAGAACTAGCTCTAGAAACACAAGTTAAAGGTGGCATCAAGCCATATTTTCTTTCACAACAGTACAGAAGTAGGCACATGTAATGGGTCAGAATCCACTGTTTTGTTTGTTTGTTTTGGTTCCCCAGTTGCATGCTAAACTATGATCAGAGGAAAGGTTTGATATTATCTACCCTTGCATCATGCCAAGTTGTTGTCTCTGTGGCTCAGTGGTTATCCAAACCACACTAAACTGGTTTGTGCAATTCTATACAGAAGTGGCTTGAAGCTGCCTTCTTCTGACACCTTTTTCAGGTTCTAACTTTAGCTTATGGAAATGGCCATAGCTAAATGTTAGAGCACACTACCTGAAGAGTAGAGGGTCACAAGTTTGACTAGCAACTTCTTGGTAGAAGACAATGTCAAACCACTTCTGTTTCACTTTGTTAATAAAACTGAATTTATGTGTCATGCTGATGTCATTGGCTACCACCAATTGGATGTCTCCTGGTTGACTGCATGGAGGCCTCCATGGGCATCTCTATGCTGTTGCTTGATAAACATACAGAGTTGGTTTACTAGAAGCCTTTATTATAGGCCTTGTGTGAGGCAACCTGGGGGGGGTGGTGCTACTTGTGCTCATAGGGGCACTTTCTAGTGCTCTGCATCCACTGTGCCTCTCATTCTTCCATGATGAAAACTGACACTACCTCCACCTTCTGCATTTTTCTTAAGAAGAGATTGTACCCAAGGCAGGTCTGGCAAGTGTTTTCCTCTGTTTTTCTCCACTCTGAAATTTAGACTTGGATGACCCCAAATCACAAAATATTGAAAAATGCCATGCATTATAGGAAAACCACATAATCTGTAAAACGTTTTAACAGTGAAAATGCAATCTGAAGACTGGCAAAAAAGCTGTCATAACAGTGGTAGGTTCCAGTTTTGCCAAAAGGGCAGGAGGCATGTTTATATGGCCAGTGCCCCTCAACCTCCTGCTGCCATTTTTGGTCTGACATAAACATATACCCCTGCTGTCACCCTCACCCTACACCAGTGATGGCGAACCTTTTGAGCTCGGTGTGTCAAAATTTGCTTAACTCGGGTGCTGTATCACATCTAGAAATATCCATAATTTTGTGATATTTATAGCTCTAGTAAAAAAGTTATATTTTTGATATATGTATTTTATTAAAAGCAAAAACAAATAATTCTTTACATTAGTGACTTTTGTTGCTAAATCTTCAATTGAAAGTTGGTATTTTGTACACTTCAAGAACAAGCAAGCACTGCATGCCCAGGTGCCAGGGTGGCCATGTGTGTCACCCAAAAGGGCTTGGCATGTCACTTGTGACACGCGTGTCATAGGTTGGCCATCACCGCCCTACACAATAGCTGTGGAGACAACTGCGGCTCCTATCTGTCCTCAGAGAGCTTTCTTGAACGTTAAGGCAGACTTCAGTGAGCCAGTTTGGTCTAGTAGTTAAGGAGCCGGACTCTTATCTGGGAGCACTGGGTTTGATTCCACACTCCCCCACGAAGCTAGCTGGGTGACCTTGGGCTAGTCACAGCTCTCTTCTGAGCCCTCACAGCCCCACCTACCCCACAGGGTGTTCTGTTGGGAGAAGAATAGGAAAGCTTTGTCAGCCGCTTTGAGTCCCCTTAAATGGGTAAGAAAAGCAGGGTAGAAAAGCCAACTCCCCCTCCTCCTCCTTCTCCTTCACAGCTCAGAGGCAGCCTGCAAGCCTGATGGAGGCCAATCCATTTCCCTCCTAGTCTCCCCGTTGAGGTGTGTCACACCCCTTCCTTGTATATATTTAGGAAGGCAGTGAAGATGGACATCTTTGCCCTGGCCTTTGGCTGAGATGATTATATTTCCTCCCAGTACAGACACTATCATTTTGAACAGAGTGTATTGTTTTAGATCTGTTGAATTTTTAGAGTGCTTTTAATGTATAGGCTGTTTTTAATCTGTTGTTTTAACAGTTGTTATCTGCCCAGAGACCTTTGGGTATGACCAGGATAGAAATGTAAATAATTAACACAGTGTTGGTAATGCAAAGTGCTGAGTTAAAACCAGAGTACAGTATCAGTGTAAGGTGAGCATTTTGCCTAAATGTAATGTTATTTTCTGTGCTTAAACCAAAAGCAAATGTGTTGCAAAGGCAAAGGAATTTTTCAATTTACATTTTCAATGAAAGGCTTAACCACAACGAAAGTCCTATTTTTGAGCAACTGTGTGACTGACTCATGCTAAGTTTCTCTTCTAACCCTTTCCCTTTGCCGCCTTGCCTGAGTCAACAGAGCTTCATGTTTTTCAAAACATCTTTCATTTCAATATCCGTAAGGCTATCTTAAAAGAAGATATTCTTTCCAGCACCAGCTATAAGACAGTGATTTGTGCACTTACAGGTGTACTTTGTTTAGTGTCACCTATGGAACAGATTGGATAGATTTTGTAAAAGATAGCATTACTTTTAAAGAAACATACAATTTGACAAGCTATTGCATTTTACCTTCATCTTATTGCCATATTTTTCATCACACTCATTGTTTTCCAACTGTCACTGAATTGTTCATTTTCTTAGTCTGTTACATTCATGGGCCTATTTACTGTTTATAAAGCAATATGCACTTACGGGTTTTGGAGATGGCTTGGGCTCTGAGGGTCGCATGTGCAAGTGGGTCATCATTGCCTGGAGACGCTCACGTTCTTTAGAAAGCTGTTAAAGAAAGAGTGAGATCAGGAGCATTTTAGAAATGACTAATACAGCTATTTTATTTCACGTGATACATCTTATCACTGCAGACTGCTATAGAGTAATGGGTCCTGCATATAAAAATCTTACGAAGGTAAAGCTTATCTGCAAAGGAAGAAAACTTTGGCAATTCTGGGTGCTGGGATGGGCAAGAAGCTTACATAAAGCTTTCCTGGTATTTAAAAGGTCAGGAAAAACAAATCATACTTCATCTTTTCATCAATAAGAGAATCAAGGTCAACATTGCTTTGACAGTAACAAGTTACTAGGCCCATAAATTAGATGGCCCATAGTCTCCCTTTAAAGTCCTATGGACACTGTTAGCAATGGACTAGTGCCAACAACTGTGAAGAGGTGAAGGGTCCTCATAGCACCGTGCCTGCCAGAATTGTCTGCACTCTACATCCCTCCCCACTGAGGTTCAGTTAGTGCCCCCTGCAATCTGCCATCATCAATCTAATTCAATAGAGTGACAGAGAACAGGCAGTGTGAAATGCTGAACTTTGCCACAAAGCCGACATCTACACTGCACTGGGTCTCATTACAACTGATGGACCTTACTTTTATATCAGTTGCACAGAGGAGATAAAAAAAAACCCTCATAATTGGTCACCCTGCAAGCAGAAGCTCCATTCGGCCTTTTGCATTATAGTAGAGCTTTTGTGAATGGTAAACAGCTCCTTAAGAAACCTTCCATAGTGCTTCAGAAAACATATCAGTGTTATTCAGTACCCTCCTTGGTTACTGTAATATAACCAATTTCCCATTGGTTTTTACGGTGTGCAACAGAACAATATTTAGAGTGCACAGTTTTGGAGTGTCCAAATAATTGAAAACACGGAAATAAATTATTGGGCAAGGGTTTTTTTTTTTTTGTTTTTTTTAAAGGACTGCACATACAGAAGTTAAAAGTATGAAGTTATCTTGAAAACTCTTTAGAAGTGTACATGTGGTGGCATCAATTTTAAAACTTGTCCGCCACATGAATTTATGATTCAGGTTTGTATTTTCTACTAGTAAACACTACTAAATCATACAGAACAGAAATCTGTGTTGCAGTTACAGATATGTTTGCTACTTGGTGGTGTTTCCTCATGGGTCATTTATCTTGGGCCAGTAGTTCAGAACTGTGCGGGCCCTGTCCAAAATGGCACCCTATCCTGGTATACCTATGTATTCTGTCAAAATGGTCTGCAAGCAGACTATTGTTGTTAGTTCAGAACAGTAGGGTATGTGCAGAGGACACATGGGCCAGGGTACTAGTACATGAACCAAAAGTCCCTGAAAAGAGTAGATCCAAAGCTACATAGGAAAATCAACAAAAGGATCTATTTGTTAGTAGTTAAAACACTCTGAAAGGAAGGGATTGGTTACTTCAGTGGTGCAGACATATTCCTATATACATTTTCTTATTGTCAAATCTATGGAAATGTAATCATGACTTATTTATAAAATTACAAATGTGTTTCTACAATTTTTGGTACAGTATACAATAAATACAACGTACAACAATTCATTTTCAGCAAACACATGGTTGTGTGGAGCTGGTCTTTGCAAAAAATATAGTTCGTATTAAGAATAATACACAACTAAATTCTTTCTGAAGATGCACCTTTGCATACTGTGTCTATTTTAAACTGTATTGAGATTTGTAGAAATGTAATTTTATACTCTTGTCATGTTTATATTCGCCTAGATTTCACAATATGAAAAATTATATAGAAATGCAAATATCACTGAAATGATCAAGCCCCCCTCCATTTCAGAGTGCTTTGCCTATTTACAAATAGATTGTTTGGTTGCCTTTGCAAGGTACCACAAGTAACTAATGGAAGTGGGTGCCCTCCAAAGCCCCTGGCTGGAATCTTCAACTTTCATTCCCAGTCTTCAAAAGGTTGGGCCCAGCCGTTGAGGCTGGTGCTCAGGTTGGGTTCTGATGTATTGCCCACAATGCAGACATACCTTAATGCATATTATAACCTAGTCTGGCCCAGTGTGGGCCAGAGTGGGCAGTGCCAGGTCAGCATGGAGTGGGATGGTCCATATCATGCAGAAATGGCCTCAGTCCACTTGTACCAATGGGCTTCAGTAACAAGTAAAACAACCTACTCACTAGTAAACCCTGACAGAATTTGCAATGAATTTAGGCACCATCCAAACAGAGTCCTGATGGGAGCTGGATGGAGCCAACATATTTCTGTGTTGGCTCAGAAGTGAGAGTACAGTGAGAGGGAGGGAAGATTAAAAATACATTAAAAATCCTGCATGAACAATATAAGAAAACATTATTTAAACTAAGAGAAGACAATTATGATGCTTTACAGACATCAGCTGGAATGAGTGTGGCAGATTAAGAACACAAGTCAATAATTTTGTTGTGAAGCTAAAAAGGACCATATGGACCTTGTTAGAACATAGAATGGAAGAAACCAGAACATGGGGAGGTCAGATGATGTCTAGGTTTTTAGTTAAGTACTGCATAGCAGTCAAGTAGTAATGGAATCCACCATTCTGTCTTTTATAGTAAATGGAAGAGCCTCCCCAAATAAAAAATGTACTACATAAAGAGCTGGAAAATAATATTGGAAGCGTAACTGCGTCACGATTATTATGAAGAGAAACTTGATTTAAACAAATAAAACCAACATTTCTGGGTTGTAAATATGCCCATAAATGTTAGCAATCTGTACGGAGCACCCTGAAAAAGCAACTTTTCCCCAAACAAATGAAACATTTCTAAAATAAAAATATTTCCCAAACCTGTATTTCTAATTGCTGAACCACCTGCATTTGCACCCGACACTGAGCAGTGCTTCTGTCATCCAATGCATGTTCATTATTAAGGTGCCTAGTAAAAGAAAACAATAAAAGCCACAACGTAAGATGGATGTTGGTAACCTTTGGAAACTCACTGTCTGTCTGTCTTGTAAGCAGAAGTCTTATTATTGGGGGGGGGGGGGAATTGGGGAGGGGGTCCTAACTGCTATGCAGTCATTCAAACCAACAGAAGTATCAGAAGCCCAGCAAAAATGCGTGCAGTGGGTGAAAAAGCAGCAGTGCTTTGAAATCAGCAGGATGATGAGTAAGATATGATTTGGGCAGATCAAAGGGGAAGTCTTGTCTCTCCTGTGCTGACCCAAAAGCTCCACTGAAGTGGTCATGACTGCAAAAATGTCAATATTTTGGAGAGTCACTGATGGTGGTCACATAATAGTTTTGGATGCATGCAATGGAGGATTTTACTTTGAAGATATATCACCAATGGCCCCAGAGTGGAAAAAAGTAAAGGAGCATTCTCAATCTTGACTGGTCTGGAGGACACAAGCGAGAGATCAATGAGAAAAGAATCAAGCTAAATTCATTTAAAAGCCAATTTTTCTTGTTCCACTTTTGAGAAAAATGTGAGGTTAGCACTGGACACATCGATTACTTATTTATTTTTCCAGTTCACTTCACTCAAAGTCCACATCACTTTGCAATCTTTTAAAGGAAAACTCTGCTCTATTTATGTCCAATGTATAGTTTTCAAGAAAACAGATTTAAAAAATAAACAAGTATTTATTAAAAGGTATGCATTTCTATATGCATACAGTATTTGGTTTTAGAGCAACAGGGCCAAAATCAAATCAGTGAGACTTTTGGAAAATATCCGCAGTGCATTTTGCACACTGATTTGGGAAACATGAATTGTAGCACATTAATAATGTGAACAGATATATCTGGCACCCTACCTGCAATATTCTGAGTATTTAGTATTATCCCAATCTTGATTCTCCACATGTTAAAAGCTATGAAACACAGCTGCCAAGTGATCCATTTTTTATCCCATTTCCCAACATTAAGAAGCAGTTTTGTTCATTACCAGATAGGGCCAACACCTATAAAATACTCTGAAGAGGTATTTGCTAGATGCAGGGATGGAAAGTCTACGTCTCTAAGGAGAGTGCACTGGTTTGAAACTGAATCCTCAGAACCACTCAGGTCTGTAGAGGTCTGGTCATTCAGAGTGCAAGAAAAAAATGGGTATCAGAAGACATTGCATTTATAAAGAACATAATTTAAATTGTTTTTAAGTTTAAGAATGTTCTATTTTTTAAAAAAACAAAGTTTTATATTTTTATGAATGTTGAGACCCATCCTGGGGTTATTCGGTGAAGGGTAGGATATAAATCTAAGGAAAGAAACAATTCTTAAAACAGTGACTAGCTGAACCGCTCCAAATGAGGGTGGTTTAGAGGGTTTCGTTCTGAATCAGTTTGAATTGCTAACGACTTTCTGGAACAGACAGTGTTCACAATCCCTCCTGATCATTTGACTGGGGCTGATGGGAATTAGGAATCTGGCAACATTCTGAGGATCACAGGCTCCCAATCACAGTTTTATTGTTAATGCATTTGGATAAGAAAAGAAAGAAGGCCAGTGGCACATAGATATGCATTTAGTAATTTAAATTTCATTTTGTGCAAGTATTCTGAACCAAGGGTACTTAGGTTTTTGTACTGGGAGCCACAAAGTCCAATTTGTGCAGGCAGCAAAATTATATTCCCCCCTCCCTCCAACTGTGTCCTGAATAGAAACAACTTGGCCAACTTGTCATGGACTGCAGAAAAACTCTCAGAGGGTCACTCTCTGAGCATTCCTGTTCTAAAGCCAAGAAGAGATTTGAGCATCCTTATACTTACCTCCCACCTTCAACACTGCTGGGTACTGAGCGAAGAAATAAATAAATCAAGTTGATCTAAATGTGAATTTCCTTGACCTCACAACCCATTCCTGGAACAGGAATGAAATCCTAAGATTCATATCAGACTGACGTTTTCCCTGGACAGTCTGTTTGCACAGGGCAATGGATTTTGAAGTAGTCTTGCTTATAAATGAAAACAGATGATTTAAAGATTTTTTCTTCTCAGAAGTGTTCACCTGTTTTCTTAAGTTTCCAGGTAATAACCTGACTTGTTTCTAGAAGCAGGTGTTTTGGGTTTTTTTTGCTTTTTTTTTAAACACAGGTGTGTAAAATTGTCCAATGGTACCCCTCCTCCATTTTGGGTGGGTTTATTTTGGAGGTTAATCATGGTCTAATAACGGATCTTGAAATTACAGTAAACAGATAGAAAGTTAATTGATGTATTAATTTACTGTGTGACATATCACAGAATTCTGCTCTGCACTTTACAGATATTTTAAAACTAGGTCTATGATTTATTATTGCAATTAAGATATTAGCAGTTGGGAGGGTTAATGTGATGCAAATCTAAATTATTCAAGATTTCCAAATAAATATGACAGGATAATTTTGAATCTAATAAATATGGGCATTAAGCAGAAAGAACTGAAAAATACAGACACATGAAACACTTGGGTGGATAAGTAAAGTAACTATTGCCTTAGCATCAGAAATGGAAACAAAAAACATTAACCATCCTCGTAAATGAAGGCTGGCTGATTTTCCATGGACACCCCCATGCAGTTTCTTTGGCAAGGATATAGAAAAGGTTTGCCATATCTTCTCCTAGGAGATGCGTGACCCCCTCTTTTCTAGGCAGTTGCTTTACCACAGAGTTTGTCTCTAATGAGGCAATATTTACGCATGTACTGTCAGACCTCAATTTTCATGGTTTCCATCAGCGTGGGTTCACTATTGCGCATTTGACAAATTATAGCCAATCTCAATGTATAAGCTGCCAGTGCTCTTCTACAATACAGTTTAGCTCCCAGTCCCCAGACTACTGGGCCAAAGAGAAGGTGCAGCCATGACTGGAATGACCTGTTACTCCATTTATGAGTTGAAGGCCAGGAAAGGCGTGGCGGAGGGTGACCTGCACTGCATGACAACTTCCACAGTGACAATCCAATTTGCAGGGGTAACTAGGCCAGTCACGGTGCTCGTTGTTCAGAGGTACAGCAGAGAAGCTGCTGAAACAGTAGGCAATGCCTATTTGTTTGGAATGAAGCTGCTGATGGAGGAAGCTATGGAATAGGCGTCAGGTGAAGTCTTGTTTTTCCATAACTTCCTCCTTCCAACGGCTCAATTGCAGAAAGCAAACATTGGCTGAGTAAGTGCCTTCCCATTGCCTCCTGCTTTCAGCTCCATTACTTTTCCTAGCAGCAGCCAGCTCTGTGATCCATGCAGATCCTCTACTTTTAAAACAAATTACTGCCAAAGCCGTTTGCCACAAATTCCCTCTCTCTACTCTGCCCCTGGCCATAAAGTTACATATGGTTCCATCTATGGCTACACTCCCTAATCCCCTCAGTTTGTCTCTGGTAAATTCCCCCAATCTTCTGATTTATATTGAAATATACTGCTCCATTTTCAGTTTTCGTTTGTGCATGATTTTTGAAGAAACGCGTGGTAAAGTGATGGGGCCGGATGTCATGATCTTTTTAGTGTTAGCCTCAAACCAGCTTTTGCACTCTCTGTAAGTCAGTATTAACACCCTGAATTGGGCTTGGCAGCAGACAATGAATTATTTTAGGACTGGTATGATGTGTATCTGGCTTGCAGGTACAGTCAGCAGACTCTGATGCTTTCTGCAGCTTTTTGAACCATCTTCAAGGATGGCCATGCATATCAGTCTTGAAATTACAAGGGCAAGGATTACTGTGGTCAAATAGTCTCTGTCCAAAAAATTCCATAGTGGTAGCTGGAAGTAAGCACTCTTGGCCAATATTTCCACCTGAGTTTCAAGCATCAGTGCAGAATCCAGAATCAAGAATGGGAAGCCTCTCTACTTTATGGACACCTGTGACACCTAGTACCTTATCCACTTCGTGTGATTCAGATGGCATAGAGCTGGGTGTCATCTGAATACTGATGACCCTTCACTCCAAATCTCCTGGAGATAAGATGGATCCCTGAGGAACACTACTCGTGATTCCACAGGGCATCAAGTGAATCTTTTCTTAGGGGGTGGAGAAAGTGGCAGTTTTTTGTCTGCCTAAGACTACGGAGGAGTTCCCATTATAAGCTTAATTTGGTTTCCCTAAACCGAAATAATAGAACCGGATGCAAACGCGAATTTGCCTGATCCCATTACTTTCAACTCGATCCAGATTCTGAGGATCGTAGGTGGCTTACATGACTCAAAGGGGGACTCAAGTGGCTACTTTTAAAAAGCCACTTTGCAGGGCTGCCCTGGCCTCTTCCTCCTGGCGTGAAAGCGCCACCCATAACCAACCCCTTCACGGAGCCTAGCTGGGTGGCTGCCACTTGCCTGGATGGAGAAAAACAGCAGCGGGCAGCCAGCAATTCTTTCCCCTCCTCTCCCCATTGCCCAGGGCACACAGCTGCAGCGGCAACTCAAGCCCCCTTCACCCGCTCACTCCACAGTCACAGCCTTAAAAACAGAACCTGCAGCTGCTTTCCTTTCCTTTCCCCTTTTTAAAGGTCAGAACGTTCAAAATTGCAGAGAATTGCAACATTGTTATCAGGTGTGAAGTGGTTGGATTGCTACAGTGTAGCGGCTGCTTTAAGGGGTGGATTTTTACAGTAAAATCACTATCTTTGGAAGCAAGCTGTTGGGGGAAGGAAACCCTAAACAAGCATTCTCATCCCTTAACACGGTACTGTTCCCACAATAAAAACTGTAAAATGTTCCAAGCGCACAAACTGGAGTGAGACCTGTTGAAATGAGGATTAACATTTACAACACTTTGGGGCAATTTGACACGCGGAAAGCGTGTTAAGCCAACCTGACTTGGGAACTGCGAGGATTGAAACCGTTTTGAAACTGAAATAAGCGTATAATGGGAACATGGCCTACAGGTATTCTCCCCAATAATAAGCAAGCGTTATCGGCCAGCAGAACAAAGAAGAAAACAGTCTCTTGTACTGTAGTTAGCTGACAGTCAATCCTAATCTCGAAGATTTTTCATTCAGAATAGGCCACTGCCCTCTACACTGATACTGCCAATCCAATGCACTCAAATTATTGCGCCACCTAAGCAGCAATACAGGAGTTTTCAATCTGCTATCAACAGGCAATCAAATGGGATATATAACAGAATACTAAAGGGAATGCTAGTTCCTAGAAGCAGCAAATGAAGTACATTTTCCAGGAGTGTGAGAATTTTTTTGCAGTGTGGGTTGTAGGGAAAGACCATTTTGCAAATTATACTCAGCGACAGAATTGTGGCATTAGTCTCTTTTCTTGAAGCCTAATGTATTTCTGTGTAACTGTGTAAGGATATCTTCCAAATTGTATGCTCTCTTTTTCTCTTTATTCATTTGCTCATGCAATGTTGATATGCTATCTAGGCATCTAACTAATACAGGTGAAAAAATACGCAATGGTGGGGTTGTTTTGTATCCCACTCATTTTTAATTCTGCAGACAAAACATGATTGATACCGGACTGATTTTGTTGCATGTGTTGTTGTTTTTCTTGGAAAGCCATTTAAATTACAAAATTGTACTGCACTATATAATCATTTTTTTCCAAACTACATACAAAAACATACCTGCATTTTCAATTTGCTGGGGCACAAAATTAAGCCTACTTGTACTGATCCAGATTGCTATCTACAATATATATTGTATGACAGTACTGAAAATGTAATAGTTGTATTCAAAGGTCCATCCAGATGAGGGGAATATTGTGCCATTATGGTGGTGTTATGGTGTGGTTGCCACACATATCTGTTGCAACCTCTAAAAAGCACTAAAAGGTACTGCTGGAGAACCCAGGATTTCCAGCAACAGCACATTTTCCTATCTTGGGTATGGAGCTGCTATTCTTGCTCCATCCACTGTGCATGCATGGAGGTAGAAAATGATGGCCGCACACACGCGGTAGTGGTAAAGGGTTCTCCAGAGAATTCTGCACCAGCCAAATATCTGGATGTGTGCATTACAAAAATGTAATGAAAGAAAGCGCCAACCAAGACACCAACTGACTAGGAAGCGATAACGGAGGGGGAGCAATACCTGGCATGATTTCCTAGCAGATAATCCATCTGCTGTCCGGAAGCAGCCAAAGATAAGCTAGTTGCTGGTTCGAGCCTTATAAACAAGTAGTATGTTTTGCTACACGTTAAATTGCTTACAAATGCTCAGGGTTTTAGGATGCTACATATTATTCCCAATAAAGGAACTTGTAGTCATGAACAGCTTTAAGCAATACTGCACAAAATGTATAATATTTTTTATTGCGCCTCTACATATTTCAGACCTCCACTACACATCCCCCTACTGAACTCAGGTCTGCCTGGCTTGTATAACTCTAACTGGTTTACCTAGACATCAGTGTCGGAATGTTTGACATCACAATGATAACAGTATCTCCTACTGCATCCAGATTGTTACTGAATAGGCTGCCTCATCATGGGAGCATGAGGCGGGAAGTGTGTGCCACTTACACAGCTGGCACATCTTGGCCTCCAAGCTCTTGAAAAGTGTGGAACAAAGGTTCTACAGCAGCAAAGTTTCCACATGGTATGTTTTAGTGCTGGGCATGAAATGAGTCCAGGAGTTGGCCATTTTCAGTCCACTGTTGAAGTAGGTAGTGTGGAAACTGCCCCCAATAAGGCACTCCCACTGTCACCACTGTTCAGCTTTTGGAGTTGTTTATCATGCTTTGTCCTTAGGTCAGCTCTGACAGAAGACTCTGTGCTCCTAGGGCAGCTGGTAGGCTCAACGGGCTGAGAATCTTTTACCCACTAGACCCCAAAAATGCCCAAAGAGTACTCTTTCATAAGAACATACTGGATCAGGCCACAGCCCATTTAGTCCAATCTCACACAGTGGCCCACCAGTTGCTTCTGGGCATCTCAAGCAGAAGACAAAAGAAAACCTTCACCTGCTCTTAAATCCCTTCAAATGGCCTTTAGAGGCATCCTGCCTGTCTCTCCAACCTGGAGACAATATCTAGGCATCCATTCTTGTAGAAACACCTGTCCTCTATGAATTTATCTAACACTTTTCCATTATGAGGATGCAGCCCCTGGAACCATGAAGTGCAAAACTTGCCCTTATTATTCAAGCAGTACCAAGCATAATTTCCATACTTTGGTTTAAGGAAAGCAGATATTTCCTCAAAAACAGAGTGAAAAATATCCTCAAAGAATACACATGATTTGTGGAAATAGCCACTGCATGATTATTCATATTTCCATGTTTTCAAAATATATGTAATACTGTTCAAATGTTACTCGGTTCACATAGTAGAGAACACAATTAGTTGACAGGACAGATATTTCAGAGTTGAAATGATATTAGATTCTAGGAAGGATTTACTGCCATCATTCATAAAGCTACTGTGTCAATGGAAGTTGGTATGAATCTACTTTCAGTCAGACTTTCAGGGGAAATCAAGCAATTTCAATTAGCCCCTGTAAAAGTTAGGACTTTTGCCATTTTCTGCTTAGAAGAATCCTGGGACTAAAATAGCAAAATGCTAAGAGTTCATGGCAGAATTACCTTGACAGAGAGCTGTTGGGGAAGGCAAACAGAACCTGCTTGAACTGAATTCACCTCCAGTCAGTACTATTCTGAGCCTCACTTTAATGAGAGTCCACACTCATGTGTGTCTCCCCCACAGTGCTCATATTTTAAACAGAAAAGATAACAAAATATAGTTGATTTTTGTGCAGTAGAATCAATTTCTATGCTGTTATATAAAGGGATAAACTACAGATTTTGCTGAAGGTAAAGTTCACATAATAGTACAAAATATACTGAACCATACTTAACTAGCCCAACAGTTTTACAATAAACGTAAAGTTGGTGCTCTCCTGGCACAAGAATGGCCATACTCTTTAAACCTCTGTCCAGGAGGCTGCTCCGCTAATGCCAAAAATAGAACAAAGTCTTCTACACCAGTTATTTTATGGATTTGCTGACACCAGCACAGGCTGGCAAAGTGTGTATTCAAGTGGAGATGAGTAGTTCAGCTAACAAATGGAAGACTTGCATTAGAAGCATCAGAACTGCCAGCATGGGTATCTATATGTGGATAGCTGGTCTGGGTGTCTGAACTGTCGTAACTACTGTCATTTCTGATGTTCTGCTGCTGCTTCCTAAAGCTATAAAGCATTCAGTTACAAGAAAGAATACCAAACTACCACACTGTTTGAAAGCAGTAGAGATTTTTGGTTCACTTATTCCAAGACATAGCAGAATATCTGATGAAGATCATGGGGGCCATTCATGCAGGTTCATAATGAGCGCTCCAGTCACCCCGGGATCTAGATGTCCACATAATAGGATGTGTGGTAGTTTGGGGTGTCTACAGTGCTTCCCGTCATGTGGAGGCAAAGAGGGAGAAGTAGGTGACTTACTGGACCAATTTTTGCACAGGTTAATTCCCCAAAGCACTGAAAACATTTCTGAGAAGTGGTCCATGTGGAAGTAGTGCTACTTCATGGAAAGGTCCTTCACAACAGCAATCTTCTCAAGAGCAGGAGCCACAGGGAGCATAATGATGTTTGCCTGCCATAGCTCCCATCCCTGTGGTGGTTCATGGGTGCTTCATGCCTTTGGCCTTGGACCCTGGCAGCAACCATGGAATACGGCAGTGAAAGGGCGCAGTGAAACTACTATGTCCAGCTATGTATTTCACGTAGGAATTAAAATCCTAGGCTGAAGGACAATCAAAAGGAAAAACCAAACCTTTCCACCTGAACAATCCATCCTGGGAGAGTAAGACTTGTTCACATCATACAGGAGAGCTAAATGCTCTCTTAGTGGAAAGGGAGTGGGGTTCTAGTAGCACCTTAAAGACCAACAAAGGGAAAGAGGTTGTGGCATGAACTTTTGTAGACAAGTCTACTTCATCACATGTGGCATTTGATGAAGTAGACTTGTCTACGAAAGCTCATATCGCTATCTCTTTGTTAGCTTTTAAAGTGCTACTAGAACCCCACCCCTTTGGATTATTTAGACTAACAAGGCTACGTCTTGGAACTCTCTGGGTGGATATGGATTGCAGAACAACAATTATTGCAACACACATCCCTACATTTTGTCCAGAAGAACCTCTTTGTTAAATTGTTTCTACATATTCCCAAAGTGCTTCAAGCAGCAACACGGGCAAAACTAGCAGACCACACAAATCAACCACCTGGATTATAGCAGATGTTGGTGTATTAGTAGCTGCATTCATGTGACCTTCAAAAGCATGAATCTGGGATAAAAGGCTGGAAGCTGCCACAGGGGTGAACTGTGCCAGTGGGAAGCACAATGTAGCTCACTGCAGCTTCCAGAATGTTGCCTCTAGCAAGCCTCTACTCATAGCAATAAGGATTTTGCTTAGACTTGCTACAACAGATCTGAAATGGTACCAGAAACTGGCAATTTTTCATGTCTGCACCAGTGATTCTGGGTGGGATTATAGTCCCTGAGTTGCTTACTTCCCTCTCTGATGCATCCACATTAGAGGCAGCACATTTCTCCAACAGAAGCAGCCTTGGAGCTCTGAGAAGACCATGACTGGTAGTTTGCTTCAGTTGAGGGCTGGAGTTTGGTAGGCACCAGAAGCATCTGGATTCTTAGGTGCCAAAGAATACTGATACCTAGACCCCTGAATGCCTGGGTATATGGCTGTCCAGGTGCCTGGGCATCTGTAGTGGTGCCTTAGGTGCCCATCTGGATTGTGCCAAGATCATGCTCACTTAGAAAACAGTCTCCCGCATAAAGCCTGAAGGCTTTGGGGTCCTTGAGTTAGAGAAGATTTTCTACATTTGTTTGTTTTTACTTTTCCTTTGTGTACATGAAAGGACAAGTGTTTTTCAACATATTCACACAGAGAGTCCTTAATTTTTTTTTTAACTAAAAGAGCAGTATGCTACCTCTTCTGAGAAACATTTCACCAGATAATGCTTTTTGCACCTTAGAGGAGTGAAATTAACTCAGCTGGAAGATGTTTACAGTCTGGTCTAGTCCTGTTCGCTGCTCCTTACACTGAATGGTACCATAAGAAGTAGACACATCCATGAATAAAAACAAGCTTTCTCCCTTAAAGGAAAGTTCTTCCAAGTTACTGCTAGCTGGGTAACAGTTGTTCTCATGGCTCAAGCTCTCGACAGAAGCCAGGACTAAAAACTAGAAATCATGCAATAATATCCAGTTCATCTCAAGCACTATCAGCAAAGAACCAGCATCCAAAAACTAAGGAATACAGCAGAAAAAATAGGAAGATAATGAACTGAGTAACCCTACTGGGTCATTTAGCACATCACTACCTATGCAGACTGGCCATGTTTTTCCCACTGTTTTGTTTGTTTCCCACATAAATCCTTCCCAAGCCTCCTCCAATATGTCATGGACTGGACCTTGGTTCTTCTGCGTGCAAACGTCAGAAGCTACACAGACTTACTGCAGTATATATTCTTTCCCTCACTGCCCTCTTAAACAACCAATACATCGGATGTAGGCCTTTAAATAAGGGTCTATCTCTCACACACACACACCACCATTTGACTGAATAGGAATTGCATATGCATCTCCCTATCTAGTGGCATACGGAAGGTTACAACCACATTCACAATGCTCTACCCAGATCAGGGCACAAATGTGCTTAGACTTTAGTTCCAATTCATCTTTGTGTATTTGAAGAACTAAAAACCTGCAAAATGTTTGCATTTATGTGCTCAAGTCTTAGAGACCTATTCAATTTATCTGTGCTTCTTTTATTAGGCTAGCGACTGTAGACTACAATAATAGTCAATGAGGTTTTGTCTTGATTGAATTTTTCAGTGGAACACAAAAGAACCTTGCCATTAAAATAGTCCTTTATTCTCCTGTATGAAGGCAAAAGGTTTTTAAAGTGTTGTGATGTTCAGTAATGAGCTTCTATCTAAATTATCATTGGTGACAAACTCACAAAGCACTTTGAGGACACATAGTTATGAAATGCCAGAGCTGCCACTTTCTTTCCTGTAATTATAGGCTAGCTTGCAGCCCTTCAATGATCATTTATAGAACAGCCTCCAGTGGATTACTGAGAACTTGAAAAACACATACATACCTCTGCCACATCTTCCTTCTCTATTCCTTGCTATTGTTTACCAGTGATATGTAAAATAATGGGGTCTATTCATTTCCTCATCTTAATTATGCCAATCAAAGTACAGAAATAGTGCCGGATATAAACACAATGCAAGGAGACTAAATAAATAGGCTAGAAATTAACATTAAATTATGAATTCATGTATTTGTGATTATTTTACCCTCAAATTATTCTCTTTTATGCTTTTACGACTGTGTCAGGTACATATTGCTGCTCAAAAATTCTCTATGATTTATAAATCAAGAATGAGATAATACTGAAAAATGAGAGGATTGGTGGATTTTCTCAGTCAGTGCCTAATTGCTGTTTCAAAATGCATATGCAAAGGGACATTTCATTAATCATTTAATCATGTCCCTTGCAGGAAGTTGGAACTAATGTTGCAAATACTCTTTTCATATGAGTGTTCCATAATACTATCTTATGCATTTGATATATTGCATATGTCATAAATTATAGCTGCTTCAAAAAAGAAGCAAGTGGGTTGTTATCCCTGAAGATGCTTGTTACAAAACCTTTATTAAGTTTTTCTCCCTATCTGACTTATTGCTGGTTCTTTTTCATAGCTTTATTCTAGCCCCCAATAATGCTCTTTCTGATGGCAAAGGTCTGTAAATTACCCATGCAATCACCAACACCATTTCACAGACCTGTTCTACTTCTACTGGTCTGCTAACAAGGCGATTACACACAAATTACTGAATGCCTATGAAATATTTAAATGCATTCTACTCTAGTATGCATTAATAAGAGCAAAGCAAGCGCTGGAATTCTGGTGAGCTCCAGTCCCTAATGTCCCCTAATGAGCCTCTTACTGTGACTGCAGTTCAAACAGAGAGGTGAAGAAAAAATGCAAAGGGTGCCTTCAGAAAGGCAGCACTGAACAAACATTGTGTGAGCCAGTTCTAATTTATGGGTCACTTTATAGGTATATTGATTTTTGTTTTCAAAATGGAATAAATGATGTGGTCGACTGATGTTCTTTCAAAACAGCATGAATTGGTATGTAAGCTGCCAGACTTGCACTTGAAAAAATACAAATATCCAGCTATATTTCTAAGGAAATAATTAAGGCAACATACTAGCCTGACACACCCACACCCACACTATAAAAATGACCCTCTCCATTTGTCGAATGTTTTGTTTTCCGTGTTTTATCAACAAAAGAAGGAATGTTAGAAATTATTAAACTAATTTCAGCACTGGAATCTTAACTTCATGGTCAATGAAAAAAAAATCCTAGCACACTGGAATCAGTTTTGGAAGAAAATGATTTTGTATCAAGTTTTAAAGTTTAAAAATCTTACAGGAGTTTAAACCCAGAATGTATTTCTGAGTATTCCCCTATTCAATGTATGTCACTATTCATTTGGCCGATTGTGTCATATGACTTAGTTTTTAGGAATGATAGTAATGTCACGCAGAGAAAGATCATTCTGACAAGTTCAAAGAAGGCCTTATTGAGGTCATAATTTTGGGTGAAGCTGGCTAGTCAAAGACAAAGGAAACCTACACACAGGCTGTGATCAGACACCGCAGAAAAAAAGAAAGGCACCTCTGAAGTGACTTAAAGAAGGCTTCGAGGTGGGATTGTTCACACACCAGTCCACCCCTCCCTCTCTCCTGAACATTCTGTGCTAGAAAAGGTGGATTAGAGGAGGGTTGGGAACATGAGGGACACATACTGTCCTTCTGAAGCACCCCTTTTGTTATGTCTGAACACAGCCAGCATAGAATAAGAGCTTAATGATATCCACAACTCTTACATTCTCTCGCTCTGCGAAAAAAAAACAAAGCTCCCACAAAGTTTGAAGTCTAATTCATTTATATCACTCTTTCTATTTCATTTGGCTGATACTTTTTAAAGGACCGGATCATAAAAGCAATAATTCCTGTTGGTAAACTGACCTCTCCTCTTCTACAACGTTTTTCTTCCCTTTTAACAATTCTGTCTGTAGAAGAAAACATTGCCTGTCTTTGTGCTGTAGATCATGTTTTGTTTTGCTGGCGTCTGCTGCATGCAGGTTAAAGTATGCTTGTCTGCTGGCTGGAATGCTATAGTGTAAACCTTTTGATTTAAAGCTCTAAAAGTCAGATCTATCTACACTCCGGCTGACTTAGGACCAATGGAATGATAATTAGTTTTGCAGACAAAATACACCAAAGTTTTGTCATATGTTATTATGCTCTGACATTTATAAGACAGTAATGAAGAACAACTATTAAATGCTCTTAGTGATCTTCGGGGCTCCTTTCTTAGTGGCCAGCAAAATGGTTAACTTCTGTCAACACCTGTTTTATAATAAAATTCCAAACAAATTCTTAAACATTTTTGGCAGGCTTTTAATCGCCCTTCTTCGTTGTTCCATACTCTGTTCAATAATGGTGCTCTATGCCATTGTGCAATAATATTTTCTGACCTGTCTTTAAAATTTGATATAATTGTTCTGCCAGAAACTATTAGTTTTACAGAATTGCTTTTGTTGAATAGATAAAATACCTATGAGTTAACTATAATAACACATTTCTTCATTAAGACTGAAAATAACCCAACAACTTTTTGTGACTGGGCATTTCAAGATTCAGGATGACACTGGAATCAGACATTATATATAAAGCTAACTTTGCTTACTTGAAAAGAGCAAGCAAGCATTATCAATCTCATTAATCTATTCTACTGGATACCAAGTAGAATTGTGAAAATTCTAAACATTTCAATGCAGAGATGTACAATTTATATTTATAATCAAAATAACTTACTACTGGAGGAAATAGAATGAGGGTATAAAGCCCTTTTGTGACTATACGTCATTTTCTGTAAATTATTCTTCACTTCACTCCAAATCCTTTCTATTATTAAAAAAAATGAAGCAAAGCCACTGTGTTTTCTATCTTAATCCTCCTTCTCAAATGCCTCAGCACACCTTCTTCTTCTTCTTCTTTTGTTATTTCCAAAAATAAATAAATAAAAGAAGCATGAAGGCATCAACTTAAACTGGTTTCTGAATACAAGTTAAGTTCACCTTATTTATCAGAGACCTTTTCAATTTGTCACAAGCACATTACAGAAACAGACACAACTAGGAACTGGGCAGCACTCCTGATGAATATTTTATTTCAGTACAGTATATTTGCATTAGCTTTCACAAGTATCATACTGTTTTAAGTTAGAGCTAACAGCACTGTTACACAGACTGCCCTAAGACATAGACCTTGGCAACTACCACTATCATTTTTATTAAGACAAGTGAATTCCTAGCAAGCCCCTTCTCTGAACTCACACAACAGCTGAAACTTGTGTTCCCTGTAAAGCAAAAGGCATTTGGAGGAAAAATTGTTGGATCCAAAAGCTGAAGTTGAAAGAAAAGATTGTTTAACCAAGAAGAAGTCTGTAATGTTGCTAAAGAAGGTGTCCCCAGATGTGGACTAAAACCTTCCATTTTTATGGCATTCCCAGTACAGTCCCAGGAAAACAGCAGATTTTAAACCACATCTGGGGGCACCGGCTGAATGTAAGTAATTATTGTTGAGATAGTAAAATATAGGTAATTGTGTTGGGATAACATCCTGCAGGAAATAATAGAACAACAGCCATGCAGCTGGGCCATTATCGCTCTTAACTAGTGATAACAAAGTATTTTTCCCCATGTGAAGCAACTGGTGTTATGAGAACGAAAGTACATTGCAACATAACGTAGGCCTTTACCTAGGATAGGCCAAAGCATGTACACACAACCTCTGTCTTTCTATACAACATCACAAGCTTCACATAAATATAACTGCTTGTCATGTAACCCATTATGTATTTGGGCAAAATGTAGCCTGTGTATCTGGCTCCACTTCTTAGTAATGAAGTAAGAGCCTCAGCATTTATCCTTATCTAGTTGTTACTCTGTATTATTTTCTGATATCTATGCAGTTTTACAATATTTTTCCATGTATATTAGTCAGTGCTTACTTTGCATGCACTAAGTAATAAACCTTCCTTCGCAGAATGCATCCAAGTGCCTCTCTACGCCAGTCTGTGATATCCAAGGACCAATATGCTTACTCTGTACATTTGCCACGTGCAATCTCTGCTCCGTATCAGTAAACTCTCTAACAATTATTGCTTTTACAGGAAACCTGGAAGGATTGCCTTATTCCATAATACTGATATCATAGATTACCATTAGATTTTTCCCTCAATAGTTGGCTCATTTCATTATTATTTCACTCGAGACTACCCAGAAGCCAATCAGTTGCACATAAACAACAAAAGAAGGTGGACGGGTGCTTGGCTGGCAAGCCATCAGACATGCAGAAAGGCCCACAGTTGTCTCTTGTGGGGGCAGCAAGGAGCAATCACGGGAATTTCTTTAGATCCCACAACTACCTCTTGCCATCTTGAGGTACCCTAAAGCTACCTCACAGTTCCGTGGAGTCCATGCAATAGGACTTCTCTTCCCCATCTGATTCCCAATGAATGTGCTGGATATTATTCTGTTATGTTACGCCTACATATAAAACTCGTCTTGGCTCACATTTCTTTTGATTAGATGTTAAACTACCTTGGGTTTTGTAGCTCAAGGCAAGTACCTGCCATAGTACTTGTATTCCTTGTAAACTGCAAAGACACTTTACAAAATCTGCTTTACATACAGTAAGTCCAATAGTAAATGTTTTTAAACATACTTAGCATAGAAACAGTCATATGGAAAGGGAAACAGAGTAACAATCCATAAGATTAATCAGGTGATCCCCTTCCATCAGTTACGCAAATGAAGACAGGAATAACAGTAAATGTGAAACTATATCCCCATTAATCATTATTTACAAAAACTGCAAAATAAACATGAAAGCAACAAAATGAATATTAGCATAACTGGAGCCTGGAAATATGGAAGTGTTCATAAAAAGTAGTTTTTACTTTTGGAGAGGAAAAGGCTTGAGCAAAATTGATTAAAATTATTGATGTCAATTACACTTTCAGTGCTATAGGTAGCATGTGGGCTAGTCATACAGAATAACTGCCAGTAACTTATATAAACCCTGTAAGCAAATACCGTATTTTCTGGCGTATAAGACGACTGGGTGTATAAGACGACCCCCAACTTTCCAGTTAAAATATAGAGTTTGGGATATACTTGCCGTATAAGAAGACAGCCCCTGGTGTATAAGACGACCCCTGACTTTTGGGAAGATTTTCCTGGGTTAAAAAGTAGTCTTATACGCCAGAAAATACAGTAATTGCTTCTTTAATCAACAAACAGAAACAGTGTAGAGTAAGTGTGTTCATCTAAAGCTGAATAAAAATATCTTTATGTTTATATATATATATACATATAAAACATCTAAAATGAAAAAGCAAGGGAAACACAGTCAATGCAAATAGTCGAATCTGACTTAATGGCCTCTAAGAAAAAGATACAGAAAGCTTTATTCATGTGGATGTTTACACCAATAAAACTAGTTTTCTTAACGAAGAGCAATATGATTCTGTGCTCCTATGCTTTGTTGTGAAGCTGATGTTTCGATATACTCTGGTTGTATACCATTTGTAAACAGGCCTTTCTGATGCTTCTGCCAACATCCCGGGAACAAAGCAGCACAATTTCAAATGAGCTAATTAACTTAATTGTTGATGAAGCATGAAGCAGTTCATTCACCCTGTTAGCTGCACCATGACAACATAAGAGCCTCAGCTTGTGAAGTTACTGATCTATATAAACCTATCTGTAACTTTCTATTAAGATTCTTTTTACACAAATACCCTATATAAATGTTTATCAAAAAAAAAAATCATTCCACTCGGAATCAGCTCTCCCACTGTTCATAGACTGAAAAGGGTAGGTAGTTACCACAAAATGGCTTATCCCTTGTATTTGAATGTTTTCCGTTTTCAATAGCATGGTCTACTTAGTCATAATTAATTTTACAAGAGCCATACAGCTGCAGGCCATGTACTGAATAAACATTTTTTAAATTTTTCTCTCTGAATAGTAGAAGCTGTCATACTCTACGATATGACATGGAGAACACTTAAATATGGGGGAAATGCAACAATAATGACAACAACAACAGAACACAAGCTCCCTATAACAAAATAAAAAATGGAAAGCAGTGTGAGGGACAAGAGTTTGTAATGTCATTTTTTTCAAGCAATTTTTTTTTAAAAAACACCAAGCAAATTGATTCTGGATATGGCAGCCGCACAACTGTGTGTACTATCACAGGTGAAAGGTTTTGCTGTGAAGTTCTATATTTGATCTAGTGACGTCTCCTGTTGAGATCCTGGTGCACAAAATCAATGAGCTTGTTCATGAGCAGAGTTATTATGCCTGCAGGTTATAATTACTACAGGACAGATTAAATAACATTATTTATGTTGTATTAGATGCTAATGCACACTTGTATATTTTACTTATTAATTGTAAAATACAAAGGCCTTCAAACTAAGCACACATTTCTAAAAGCAAGCTAGGGAGATACTGTGCCACCAAAATGCTTACAGAACTGACGTACGTGATCAATGTGTAGCCTTTTCTACTTGATCACATCTGATTTACTTGGCAAACAAGCCAATACCATTGTAGTTTTATTTGATTACTTTAGTGAGCTTAACCAGCACCCTGTAACCTACTACAAAACCAAACTTACTTTAAAAACTGTCCAAAATCTTCGCAAATACTTTCACATCCAGGCCATTTGCAAACTCCATGACCATAGAGAGTATGAGAGGCTCCAGTCTCCTCATGCGATGAGCTATGGCAAAAAAAGATGGCATCAGAGTCATCTCAAAAGACTCAAAAGTTGTAGGCCTCTAAGGCCTGCCAAGCTATAATCAGGGACAAACAGGTCAATTCTGCACAGTGCAGTCAGAAAAATATAATCATTCTGCGAAATGTTTCCACTGTCAAGGCAAGATGATGTTCTAATTAGAGAAGAAAGACAGCCAGAGATGAATGCTAATAAAGGATGGGGGTGGGTGGGGGGAATGACAATATTACATGATATGTTAATTTTGGTGTATGACCTCTGTGTTACATTATACTTCTAAATAAACAAACACATAATTAAGTGGCCCAGAATGGATCCACTTTTTAAAAGAAGTATTTATGACAGCAAGAAGTGGCTGATCTATTCTTCTGAGCATTATTTTGCTCAACCAGTATTTTTATAAGAGAACTGTGACTTCACAACTTGCTTATTTCAGTGCACCCACACAACCATATACTTGTTTTTGTAACATGTCCATTGTGTGGACAATTACCAGCAAGACTGCAGACTCTTTTTCTATTCCTGAAAAATCAACCATTGCCTTTGATATATTGTATATCAAAGTATCTACTGTAGAAAGAAAGTTTTTATGCATATTGTTGCTGTACCAACCATTAACTGTAATATTGTGCTACACACTGACAATTAAGGTCTACATACACTGTGTCTACTGCCTGAGAATCTATAGTTCTTTTTATGAGCTATCTTATATTCAATCAAGTATATGTTCCCTTGTAAGCAACTGTAGTGAATATAGTTACATAGAACTTCTAGTGAAGTTAACAGATAAGTTCCCAAACATAAGTGCATTCAGGACTTACACTAGACTAAGGCTAAATTAGCTTTGGCACCATTTACATATGGCAAGTGCACATGCACTAATTTACTGGGACCAGGATAGGTATTTGTGTAGCTAGCATTCCCTGGGATAGAGTTCTTCCGAATATTCTTACACCAAATAGAAAATGTTGCCTCAGTGGTAATCAGAGATAATCTGTCCCGGGACCTTAAGGTGAATGGAATAAATATCACCGCCAACAGGCTGAGCTGCTTAGGATTGGCATGATGCACATAGTATAACATGGACATGGACACCTGTCAAGATGCCTCCACATTCCTTGGGGTGGGGGGTTGACTAAGTAGTCCCCTTCTGTCAAATACAAATATTGAGCTAAAAGGACTTATGTCCCATTGAAATAAATGGGACTTGTTAGTTTATTAAGTTCAAAAGAAACTGGCTGAATTCAGTGCAGCTTCCTCCCATCAGAAGAAGGTGCTTCCTTACATGGAAGGTGTTCCTTTGAGTTTAATCCAGTTTTCATAAGTAATCCATGTTCTGATGCCTCAACAACAGTTGGTAGACCCCCATACAGCGGGACCCCTATTACCTTCAGCATGGCTTGTGCAGAGCCTTTGAATATTTCATCCAAATGAAAGAAAAAAATATCTGTGCTGTACTGTCTAAAGGAATCAGGGATGCAAAATCACTTCGAGCCATGAAGATTTCTTAAAATCTTTTGATTTGATCTTTTATTATCAGATTAACCTTGTGTATTAGGTTGCTGTGAGCCAAAAAATAATTTGCACGTGGTCCTGAACTCTTTGAAAGAAGGAAAAGAAGGCTGGAAGGGAGAGAGGGAAGTCATCTCTGCAAGCAGGTTTGATGCCAAACTGGTGAAATTGTGAATAGCTGTTGACCAT
Source organism: Aspidoscelis tigris stejnegeri (assembly GCA_023333525.1). Taxonomy (NCBI): domain Eukaryota; kingdom Metazoa; phylum Chordata; class Lepidosauria; order Squamata; family Teiidae; genus Aspidoscelis; species Aspidoscelis tigris. Next base: position 62,999,265 of record JALMGA010000005.1, on the reverse strand, counting down.
ATGGGTTGTAGGTAATCATACAGTCAGAATGCCGAGACAGGCATTCAATGTGTACTCCACTGAAACTTTGAAAAGGATGTTTCGTGGTGTGCTCTGCATGCCTGTCTGACTGCCTGAATGCAGGTGGAAATGCTTAGCAGTAGGTGGATGCTGCCCGTCGGAGCCCAAAGGGCTCTTGCACTACACTACAGCACAGACGGGAAGGGGAGGAAGAGGCAGGCGGAGATGGTTTGGGAGTAATATTCTTCCTACCTGACACACATCACAATTTGAATGACTTTGGTAGACCACAGCTGTACCATTTCCATTTGCAAATTATTTTTGTTTGTCATTGTAAACACAGGAAAAATACCTGTACCTCTAAAGCTTATTTGATTTTAATATTTTTATTACTGTGGTTTGATTTCTTATTTTTAATTGAATTTAAATGCTTATCGGTTTTGTGTTTTTCTATTTGCTTCTTAACTAGTTTTATCCATGTTGGGATTTTGTTTTGGTAAAAAGCAGGTTATACATGCAAGGAATAAATAAATAATAGATCAAAGAGAGCTTGCACAGGTGTAAAATTTTGTGAATTTCAGTTTCCATTTTTACTAGTTACAGCTTCAAGCCTCATACACATATAAGACTACATCAACATCGGGAAAAACAAGTGGCTCAAAAATGGTTTAGGAACTATAGCATCTACACACTAGATTCCCAAATCCAAATTCTTTGGCCTTCGGTGTGATTAGAAGTGAGATGGGAATTCTACTGTGCACATAGCACCCCTGAGAAACTGTTTCTATGCTGCCTTTTTCAATGTATGTAGATGCAGCCTAGATGAAAACATTTCCCAGTGACTGTGTGGAGCTTACTTCTGAGCAGACATGACTAGAATCGGGCAGCATGTGCGTCACCTGGAAATCACTGCCGTCAATTTACAGTTATTTATTATTTATTTTGTTTATTATTTGCATTTTTATCCTACCCTACACCAAAAGGTCCCAGGGCAGGTAACAACATTTAAAATCATATATATAAAAAGACATTAACAGTATATTAAAACAATAACAGTGTCTGAAAGTGGAAAGAGAATGTGTATCCCCATTTAACCAAAGGCCAGGGCAAAGAGATGAGTCCTTAACATGTACAGTGAAGGTGCCTGACAGACCTTATATGTGCCCCAAACCCATCAATTTAGACTGAGGAGGTTCTGGTTATTCCCTTTATGAATGAATAATGTCTTGCATTCAAAGCAACTAACTTTGTCCTGTAATGAAATGAATTTTTTTAATTGCACCATCATAACAATGACGGAAGTCCTTTAAGACATATGAAAAAGTAAATCTTATTACCTGTCTCGTCTTGCATTTAAAACTGATGACTGTCCATTCACTATGGAATGATGAGTTATTGGTGGTGACGCTTTGGAAGTGGTACAGGAGGTAGTAGAAGAGGAATTGTTAGTAGTGAGGTCTAGACCCCCATGCTTAATGCCATTGTCTTCCATACTGTGAACTCCAGTAACTTCTTTCCACAACTGCTGAATCTCAGCAGGACTTAAGCCAGCTATAAAGAAAAGAAAGCTCAACTAAGATAGCAAAGCAGGAGATTCATATAATGAGCTCAGTGTTATTAATGGATTAATGCCAACAATGAAGGTGATGCACATTTTCTAGCACAATCCATATACAGTAAAAACAAATTTATTTTGTTCCTACTGGCATACAGTATATCTGGCTGCTCTTGCTTTTTAGGGTACAGCAAACAGTCTGTTAAAATCATGAGCTTATGCAAAGCATTCTCTTTTAAGACAGTTCCTCGAGGATCAAAAGGTACAAGCTACAACCAACAAATGGCAACTACAGTTAAAAAAACCAAACATATTGAAAGGAACTTTTAGGTGGGATTCAGAATCAATTCTGAAGTATGTTTCAACACAAAGTTCACAAAGTTCTTTAGAACTACTGTTTTACCCGAAACAGAAAGGAAAACAGAAAAAAAAATCAGGTTGCAACAAAGACGAGTATTAATCAGGTCTTTATAGGAAAAATATAACTCAGGGGAAATAGTTGAAGTAATGGTACATTTGCATGGGATCTGAATCTAGGACAGAATTTCAATTTCAGGCTTAACTGCTTAACCACCAAACAGCTTCCCTGCTTAATTTTTATTATGCTAAACTATTAAAAGAGGCAATGTTTCAAGGGCCACAGTCCCAAATATGTTATACCATAATGCTTTGCTGTATTTTTAAATCTATTTTTATATACATGATTTTAATTATACTGCTACACACATATTCTTTCTTTCTCTTTTACACACACATACAATGTAAGCTGCCCAGAGAATTTAGCTATTGGGTGGTTACAGAAATGTAGAAAATAAATAAAACAAATAAAGCCAAATAAATAAACTTGGGAGGGGCATGCTTTTTGAGTATGTTCTGTCATAACTAGTAAGTACATTCTTAGTGGGTTGGTAGAATCTCAGAGGAAGGCCTTAAGCTGGTATCCTGAAATTGTTGTTGTGTAGCCTGGTTGACTGTATGGAGCCAATTTTCTTGGCAGTGATACCGGGCTCACTTCTGGGGAAGAGTCTAGGGATCGAATTCTTGCTATCCAGTCAGCTGGTTCCACCACTGAGCTACAGCCTCTCCCATATCCCATCATTTCAATTTCAACCAAAAGATATGCTATTTTGTCTGATGAAGGTCTGATGAAAACTTTTTTAAAAATTAAAATATCTTTATTTTAAAGATTCATAGGGGAAAAAATCCCAAAAAACATTGTGGTGGTTCCTCTACTTTTGCCATATATTTTGTATCAACTATGAAGGTGGGGATGTACAAATTAATAGGTTGGGGAGGTAGATTTTCCTACTTATAATTAAAACCATTGTCACTAGTGCTAAGCAAGATCAAATAACATAATAGTGATTTTAATTATTTCACTAGATGCCATTAATCATGCCTTTTTGTTCAGGCGGTTATTTTCTTATATGGCTAACTTTTAAATCTAGCAAAGCAAATCTCCCTCCCTCCCTCTTTTTTCCATGAGAAAGAGGTACCCTTGACAATGGAAGTTCCTGACACGGCAAAAAAATGCCACCACATTCCTGACATCAAAAGGCTGGACCACCAGACAGCCCTGACACTATATCTGGACTGCTGTGCTCAGTCAGCTAACAACAGTGCTGGGAGATGCTTGTTCTTTGGGGGAGCACAGGAAGGGACTCTGGGGAGTTTGCTGTGAAAATTAAAAAAAAAAAAAAGAGGTGGATGCGCTGCAAGTTTCCAGAAGTGTGTTCCAATGCTATGCCAAGCAGCTTCATCAGAATTTGTGCCTGGTGGGCCATAGCAAGGTGAAAAGCCAGCTTTCCCTTCAAATCTGGTTTCCCCATGTTGTCTGGAGTGGGCCTTGATTAAGGATGCTATTTTTTTGGCATTACTTTTAATACTTGTCTGTATTGTTATATTTGAAACCCAAATTAAATCTGCTCAGCTTCGTTGTATTTTTTTACATAAGCTTGCAGTAAATGAACATAAAAGCTGTATATTTTTTTTTTCGTGAAATTTCAGCATCCAAACAGATGTACCATATATTCACAGGAGACTGGCACCATGAAATTTCTGTGTGCCTTTCCCATCTATCAGATCTAATATTCAATTATGCAGAAACATGATAGTTTAAGGGTTAAAGGCGCAGATGTCTCCAGAAATATCACTGAAGCAGAGTTCTATGTAAGATCACTCTACCTTTTTCTGGCAATAAGCCTATCATTAGGAAGCATTAAGAGTCACGCCAGTGTGCCAGAAGAAGGGAATCAGTAAAGTCCTACCCTTCTTATTCCTCTGTTTTAGGTGCATTAGGGGAGATTCTCATTTTTATCATTGTCTTTTGATAACCTGGAACACGTTGCATAACATAAAGGGCCACCTATGATAAAGATTCTATAAAATATAACATCAAAGTTTTAATGTATTATGAAGTATTAGGTTCTAGCCCACTTGTGAATTGGGCAATGTGTATTAGGCAGTAAGTCTTCTTCCATATTTTTCTTTCTGTACTGTACTTCCCCAATCTAACCCTTCAAACTTCCCTCCCATGTTGGATCACCTCTCACGGTCTTCCTACTTTCTCCTTGTTTGTCTCTTCAAAGCATCCCTACATGTTGCCAAGGCCCTCCCATGGCACACTAGTCCCCTCATCTGCCCTTCCTCTTGCCCTATACATTTATCTCTTGATCTGTCCCATCTCATGCCATCTCACCTTACTGCACTTTCGAACCCTGTGAAACACATCAGTCCTTCCTGCTCCTTCCTATCACCTTCTCTTCCCTCACGTGACCCAGAAAATCTACTCCTTGTGTTGTCCCCCTTCTGCTCTGCCTTTCCCCACTTCCCTTTGTATTTTTCCTGCACTCGGTATACATCTATTTTAATTAGGGACATTAACTCAAAGAGACACCAGACAGAGGTAAAGAATCGATATTACAGAGTGGAAAAAAAGCACTGGTGTGGGATTCTCCATAATATCAAAGCTGAAATTTTCAATTAACTTGCCCAGGACTGTACTGGGATTCCATGGATATGTGTGGCATTCCCAATATAGTCCTGGGATTTTTACCTGCATCTTAGAGCATCTTGAGTTTGGAATCTACAAAAGGCTCCCTGTTCTGACTGCAGCCTCACATTCTGTTCAGCTGTCACTTCATAATTGTCCTTGCTACACTTTTATTTATTTAGAATTTATATCCTTCCCTTCACCCAGGATGGTTCACGACAACGAAAAGATAAAATACATTGAACAGCCTAAAACATATTTAAAACGTAACTCACCCTCCCTCTGTGACAGGACAACACTCAAAGGAAGCTAAACATCAAAGCCTTGAGTGAAGAGGTATCTTTTAAGCAGAACTGAGAATCATATAATGTAGGGGGGGGGGGCTGGCAAACCTCCAGACTGAGGTTGTTCCCGAGTTTGGAGGGCCTGACAGAAAAGGCCCTTCTGTGTGCCATTGCCCCTTGTATGCTTGAGAGAGGAAGATCTGCAACTAGGTCTTCTCGTTAATACTAGGGCAGGACTGCATGGGACAAGATGCCCCTTTGCATAACCTGGGGCCAAGACATTTAGGATTTTGAAGGTTAACATCAACACCTTGGATGCTTATTCTCTATGCAATTATCTACATCATCTCAGTATTCTACAGGCACCGACTATGTCCACAGAGCAAATGAATTTTAGGTGTACCAGCTGTTAACAGTCAGGCACTGCAACATCAGAACTATAGGGGATTTCTTTATATACTGTCTCATTGTCAATAAATTTAACACTGTGAGGCATCATATATCTTACTTTTGCTGAAAACTCATTTGTTTGCCTGAAGTTGAGCCTAAGGTCATCATCAGCTGCTAACCTTGAAGGTTATATCACTCCTTTGAAAGAGCATGTAGCATACTTCAAAAAAACAACCAGTTGCTGGTAGACAGTAAGCATGCACATGTTGCTCAATTAGATAGGCTACTGGTCCATTCTAGAAAGGCATTTCTAATGTTTTCCCTATTTTCTTGCATTAAGCTGAGCCTCAGAATCAAGGTATCCAGCAGAGGCAACTGACAGCTTGGGCCACACTTTCCCAGATCACTCCTGAATTAGGGATGCACGCAGGACATGAGGGTCTTTTACGGCCACTTCTCGGCACATAAACAGGCATGGTTGGTCTTTATGGCCTCTGGTTCACACTGAGATGTCATAAAACTCATATGAGTTGACACAAAAGGCTTCCATGGCCAATTATGAGGCCTTATTAAGCTGGTCACTGGTGGCCTGTCTCCCTGTAGCTGTCTAATTGAAGATATACATTTTGTATGGATTGAAACCAACTCAATTTAATGAAAGCTTTTTAGGGCCTTCATGCATGAAAAGGCAATGATCCAAACCAATGGGTCTGGACTGGGGAGGCCTGCAGGTTTGGACAATGATATCAGTCCACACCAGTCCCCCACACCGGCTGCAAAAAGTTCATGAACTCCAAAGCTGGTCTTCAAGAGGCTCTGAAGATTCGTAACTTTGGAGCCCCTGGGGAACCACTTTTGGTGGTGTGCTTCAGTGCACTGCTGAAAGGGGTCCCTGGGAGTCTGGAGCATTGAGGTGTGCCTTTTGGACTAGGCTTCACTGGTCTGCCTGTAGTCCTCAATGTTGAGGTCTACCTGTGAACCAGATCAAGGATTACACTCCGTCCTGGATTACACTCTGGATTACACTTGATCTGGATTACACTCCATCCTATGTGGACAGAACATACTGGTGGTGATGGGGCCTTCTGTATGCCACAGTAATGTGTGGAAAGGAGGTCCTTAGTGCTAGTAAAGAGCAGCAGCAAGTGCAGAAAGGCCCTTAATCTTTTACCAATCCACAGATGGCTTGATCTCAAATTCCATTTAACTTTCTTATCTGAATGAAGTGACCCTGTTCAGATTCTACACAGATGCCTGGACAATGTAATGAACTGAGTAAGAACCTCTTCCAAGCCAAGTCTACAAAAGGCAAGCAGGGTATTGTGTATTCTTTTCATTATGGCTGAAGAAGTGGGTCAAAACACACCAAGAAAATGGGGAGGGTTCATCTTCAAGACTATGAAATACACTTTGAATCTGCCTCTACTACAGTGTTTCACAGATCTCAGTCATTCATGTAATACCTTCATGACTGTTCCTCCAAATGTCTACTATCTGTAATATTATTTACTACTTAATACTTAGACTGAGTCTTTTTTATTTTTTCAAACTGTGGACCTTCTGCAGACCAAATTACATACCTTTCAATTCAGCTATGGTCTCTCATTGCTATGGTGTTTATTGCAAATTTATGTCATCTGTGTGACTTTGAGGAGGAATGTCTTTACGTATGCCCATGCCCATGCTTAAATAGATGTACTTACAAATAGGAGAGGCCACATCAGCTATTGCTGACCAAGTAAATGAACACTTTGTAAAAAGCCCAAGTACCATGCCTGATCTTTTCAAGTGTGTTCCCTTCTGGGACAGCATAAACAAAGAAAAGTGCATGAGCATGGTCACCCTCATTATAGTGTTATGATCCAGAATAAGGCCAAGTGCAGAGAGGGCCTAAATGAGCATGGCCAGGATGGGAGAGGCAGAATACAATAAAGTCCTCCCTTCTCTCATCCAATTTTGGTTTGTATCATATTGCATTTTTAATGTTTTTGTATTTTGATGTTTCCATTCCATTTGTATTATCCCACACAGCCTTGCACATCCAAGACTTTTTAAATGAGCTACCCTAAGATGATTCCTCAGGGTGCTTTAGAAATGTTTCAAATAAACCAGTGAGTAAGAAGGAGCCAAAATACTGTGGCTGTGTCATAACAAAGCAGCAGTACAGTGAAACTATGGATAGGAAGTGAGTCAGGTCATATGTAGTTTTGGTACCTTGTGGCAATGACTGGACAGGAAGAGCAGACTGGCCAGGTGGAATGGAAATGAGTCCCTGACGCTGGAGGTTCAGCAGATGTTGCTGCTGTTGGAGCTGCTGCATCTGGAGGAGCTGTTGCTGGAAGACAAGCTGCTGGGCTGCCAACTGTTGCTGTTGCTGCTGCTGATACCAAAACAAAACAACACCAACAATATAAAAAAGAAGCAAAAACAAAAACTATATAATTTGAGCACGGACTATAGTTTGCAGTGTCAGCTAAATGCAGCCTGGAATCAAGCCATTTTCCCCTTGCATTTTGCCCTTGTTTACAGAAGCAGCATTTGATTCTGAAAACCTTTATTTTTCATCACAAAGCGACTTTGTTACTAGGGGGAGAAAAGGCGAGACGCACCCAGCCCACTTCCTTAGAAAAAGGTCAGAAGAAAGCAGGCAACAGCTGTTCCAAAATGGGGTGGGGGGGGGTGGGCTTCATATTTCATGATAGATGATAACAAATTTATCCAGGCTAAAAGTGTAACTCTCTACAACAGTCTGTGATTCAAAGGCACTCTTGTTTTTCCAGCTGAATAGGTATGATCCGCAGTGGCCCATAAATGAAGTCTCCTGTGATCTATTAGTAAACTGGGATGTAGCCTTCATTTTACTGGCCTGTTAGCTCCTTTGCTGCTGCTCTTGTTGGAATACATTAAAAAAAATATATCAGCATTCAGTTCCAGGCAAAGAAGTGCCCTATTATAAGAGAAAGTGTAACTCCCAATTTTGTGAGGCATCACAAGAAAAAACCAGAGTTCTTCAGGCCCAGGAGGGTACAAGGATGTAGTCACACTTCAGAGAAAGACAAGCTGATGTGGAAGACCTTTCCTTTTCTTAGTTTGCCAAAAAAGAGAAACTTCTGATGCGCTCACTGGAAAACAGACTGCATAATGGAGCAAGTCATGTGGATTGCCCAGAGCCTCAGGAGAAATAAGGGAGCAATTTCTATTCCATAGTTGATGCCTGTCTGAAATTCTATTCACAAATCCAAACAGAAACAAAGCCTCGGGAGGTCAAAGCAGTTTCCTCCACGTTTGCATAATGGGCAGCTACAAGACAACGTCTGCAATACCTGCTGGTCAATTTAACTACTTCAACATGTTTTGTTTGTATTATGTTTATAGCTGATGCAGATCGCTGACAACTGCAAGCCACGACTGAGAAGCTGGCATGTCAGGTTGATTTATGAGCATATCAGACTGTAACTTTGTACTCACCACTCCAAACATACAGTAGCAGTTCATTAATCAGGGCCTGTAACTTCAAAATCTGTGCCCAGGTGGCTTTGTTTTGTTTTAATTCTTTATCCTACCTCCACTTATCTGTTCCTAAATAATGGACAAAGTTTGCATGATCTCTACATAAAAATCAAGAATCAGGCCTTGAATCCTTGCGTACGTCAGACAAACAACAGTGCACCCATTTGATCAAAGTATCAAAGTACAATTAGATTGCATGCAATAGGAACTGTAGCATCTTGTCCTTAAAAACATTTGGCAAAAAGCTGCTGATGACTGAACTGATCCAATAGAAAGATATACAGGCTGCAGTCACAGGCTCACTTGAATCCTCTTTCATTCCATTTTCTGCTCTGACTGCTAACACCCTTAAATTCATTTTTTTTTCCCCTCCTGGATTTCCCCTCTCCTTTGGAACTTCCCTCAATTTAGACTAATACAGCACCGAAAACTTTATAATGTTTTAATCTGTTTTCATTATGAAGGGATATGATTGCAGAAGACTAAAGGCATATGAACCATACTATAGTGCAGTGATGGCGAACCTTTTGAGCTCGGTGTGTCAAAATTCGCAAGAAAACCTAGCTTAACTCGGGTGCTGTGTCACATCTAGAAATATCCATAATTTTGTGATATTTGTAGCTCTAGTAATATTTTATTAAAAGCAAAAACAAACAATTCTTTACATTAGTGACTTTTGTTGCTGAATTTCGTTTGCTTATATTCAATTGAAAGTTGGTATTTTGTACACTTCAAGAACAAGCAAGCACTACACGCCCAGGTGCCAGGGTGACCAGGTGTGTCACCCAAAAGGGCTTGGTGTGTCACCTGTGACACGCATATCATAGGTTGGCCATCACTGCTATAGTGGGTGGACAGCGCATGAATATGCCTTCTCTTTTGCCCAATGTGTGGTCCTGTAGGCATTATGCAGAGTTGGCACTATCCTACCCCTTTGTTCTTCCTCCAGAGCAATTCCAGCTAATTCAGCATAGAACATCTTCTTTGCTTCAATACAAAAGTGAGTGTGGATAGACTGATTAGCCACAGTGTAGCTTGCTGGGGCACCAGTTTTGTATGCTTCCCTGCCTCAGATGGGTTTCACCACCCAAATGGTTTCAGCTCCCCTTTTATCCCCTCAATGCCTTCACCTGCTCCCTGTAACTCCACTGCATTTCCTGTTTCAAACAAAGCAGAAATTTAGCACAGAACAACTTCTATGCTCCAGTGTGAGGGTCGGCAGATGGACAGATGAAGCACACTACATGGTAACATGCTGAGCAAGTGAGCGGAGGGGTGGATTACCAGCGGTCCTTGACACTGAAGACCTCTGGTATGCCAGCTCAGCTTGGTTTGGAATGCAGAGGTGTGCACCAACGTGTGCCACCAAAATGTGCCACCCCTGGGGGATCCAAGACTGAGAACTTTAATTCTTAGCCCTTTGGACATCTCAGAGTCTGGCTCCCAAGCTTGTGCAAGATTCAGTGCGAATGAAGGGGCTGATTTTGACCAGCCCTGTCACATAGACTGTGTTGTTCTAGACCAATCCGGATCACAGCAAGGCAGTATAGAAAGACCCTAATTCTTTAGAAACAAAAGATGTATCCAAGGAAAGCGTAGTTCATACAAGACAGCCTTCACATCATCAGGGAACATTACTGAGGAACACATTTTGCTGTCTGGACTGATCCTGCACATTTCACTTTCAACAGTTTATTGCAAAGGCAAAATGGAATTCACTGACAATTCAGATTCTACCTCTTTTGCTTGCTTTCCTGGGTGTTGCTGCTGCTGCTGCTGTTGTTGTTGTTGCTGCTGCTGCTGCTGTTGTTGTTGCTGCTGCTGTTGTTGTTGCTGCTGCTGTTGTTGTTGCTGCTGCTGCTGCTGTTGCTGCTGCTGCTGCAAAAGCTGAAGATGTAACTGCTCTTGCTGTTTCTTGTAAAACTCTTGAAGTTGTTGCTGAATAAATCATTTTGACTTTAATAAATAAAGGCAAAGTTTCAAGTATTATAAATCTCCTAAACTCTTCTAGATTGGCTTGTGGTAGAGGAAGTCATTAAGACACACCCCAGGAAAAAAAATAAAAGAATAGTAGTTTGAAGAGGCAGATCTACATACATTTATTTTTCCAAGGTAGCTCTGAAATTTTCCAGTGCAGATTCCAAAAATATCCTAAACAAAAGGGCACAGAAAATAAATTCTAAGTGTGCCTCCAGATGTTGCTTTCCTATACTGCTATCAACTGGAAAATCCAGGAAAAACCCATGTTTTTGTCCAAACATACGATTGTAATTCCAGGCTATCACATGCCATGCTGCGAATCAGCAACACTTATCAAAGTTTCATTATTTGCTTTTACGGCCCTCCCCACTTTGAACCACACCATTCCATCTACTCCCTAGATGACTTGATTGGTTAGTCCCATACAATCAAAATGCTCCAGATTTGTCCTTTCAACAATCCTTGACATACCCACTTCCTCTTCCTCCTCTTCTGGCAACTTCTCAGTCCATATGCCTTTGGGTTTTTTTGTTTTTTTGTTTGTTTTTCAAATTATTCCTTAATTCAACAGCCTGGCTAATTGATATCATTGAGAGATTTTTTTAAAGTCACTTGCAATGCTAGTTCTTTCCCGTGCTTTTGACTGTGCATATGCTACATCATAATTTTTCTTTCAGAATCTCCTTCTCTCTCTTCTGATGCCCTTTCAAAAAGGACACAGGTTTCTGAGTTCCACTGCTTTAACTAGGAAATGAGAGGACAGGCACAAGTCTTGAGCTCTTCACAGACAGCTCTAGTTTTTTTTAATCTCTCTCTAGGAATGCTCCTAAAAACAACCTCAATCCTCACATTCCAGGAGAGACTCCAACTCTCAGCCATGTACATCCTTCAACTATGCAAAGAAGGGTGCACACCTTCAGGAATGCTGTGGGACAAAGAGAGAAAGAAAGAAGGAAAGCAAAATGTTATATTCTTTCCACACTTTCCTTTTTATCTCTGAGGATCCAAAAGTAACTGAGAGCAGAATCTCCTACGCCATGCCCATCACCCTGCTGAGCTTACAGGAAGAAGCTCATCATGGATCAATAATAGGCTGGCTTTAAAAGGCAAATCGTCTGTCCTTCTCCAGGAAAGGACCTGAATTAGTGGGAGCCTTCCAACCTATTCCAGCATTTGGTGCTGGTTTTAGGTTGGCATAGATGGCACTCCTGCTAATGCTCTGGTCTCTCTTGAGAATCAGGAGATAAGCAGAACCATTGACAAGATTGCTTCCAATTTGCCCTCACTGTACCCACTGAGCCCATAAAAAGCACTCACGTATTCCATGGAGCTATGGGTTATGAAATATGAAGGTTGAAGGATAGAGTTCATGTGGTGTGAATCCTGTGTGACTCTAATAGAACACGTTAGAGTTCATTATCATGTCTGCCATTTGGTAGGTGGCAGCAAAAAGGACTTATTTCACCACCACCATTGCTTCCTCAAGTAGCCATCCAGCAGAGCTCTTCCAAGTAGGGAATAGCCTAATAAGGAACCAAGGGTGATGGCCATGTAATATGTGCTGTGACCAATTTACAGGACACTTTGAGGATGAAGTTGCTCCATTTTATGAGGAATTGGCTGCTATACTTGGGAACAATCCAGAGCAACATTTGGTCTAGTCACTTTGGATCAGTTTCAATTATTGCAACCTGAGGATGTAGACGAGCCCCCAGGGAAACCACCTTGATCACTCTGGTTGCTTACCTTACCAGAGACATAGACAGAGGGAGTGCAATCCTGTTGGTTTTCCTAGATCTCTCAGCAGCTTTTGGTATCACTGAGTGTAATGCTTCTGGAAAGGCTATGGAGTTTGGGAGCTGGATCACTGTGTTGTCACGGTTCCACTCCTATCTCCAAGCCCACAGAGTGGTTGTGGGAGATTTGTGCTTGACATCCTGGAAATTCACTTGTTCAGTTACTCAGGGATTGGAATCTTATCTCCCATGCGCTTTAATATCTATATAAAGCCACAGGGAGAGGTCATCAGGAGATTTGGAGAGAGGCATCATCAATATGCAGATGATACCCATCTCTATCTCTCTGTGTCATCTAAATCAGGAAGGTAGTTGTACTGCTTCACAAACACCTGAAGGCAGTTAACAGGCTGAATGAGGGACAATACACTGAAGCTAAATCCAGACAAGATGGAGGTCCTGTGTGTCACAAGGTCTCGAGTCTATGCAGTTGGGAGTGACACCCTATCCTCAATGAAATTGTAATGTTCCAGAACGGACAGGTGTGAGATCTGTGGTGCTCTTGGACTTTGCTCTAAAGCATGAAGTGAGGTGGAGACAGAGACCAAAAACACCTGCATCCCGCTCTGGCTGGTTCATCAGCTACAGCCCCTTCAGAACAGAGATGATCTGGCTAGAGTAATCCATTTTATGGTAACTTTCAGATTAGACTATTGCAATACACTTTACACAGGTTTGTCCTTAAGGACAGTTCAGAAGGGGCAGCTAGTGTAAAATGCAGCAGACAGATTGTTGACCAGATGCACATCACGCTGGTCTTAAAAAACCAATACCAATTTGCTACTGATTCAAGGTGTTAACTGTAACCTATAACTCCCTAAATAGTTTGTGTCCCAAATATCTAACTAAGGAATGTCTTCTTCCACATCAACCAGCCAATACCTTAAGATCTGCAGGTGAAGATGCACCTATTTATGTTGGCCTACCCTACTTTTAGTACGTTCATTTTACATTGTTTTTAGTGATGAGGACCTTTGGATATAGGGTAGAATGAACGAACGAACGAATGTGTTTTATCCTGTGTCTGGAGGTACCCCAGTTAAATTAACTGCCTCATTTGCACAATTATATTCCACACAAAATCTACACACATTCTACAATGAAAATAACCTTGTGCAGAACAAAAGGAGAGATCAACTCAGTGGCAATAAGGGTGAGATGTTAGTATCCCAACCGTACTCAAGAAAGTTATTTGCCTGCAATCTTCCAAAAGAATAAATATCAGATATATAAATATCCTTTTTCCTATGCCATTAATTAGGATGAACCCCAACAGTGGGGCAGAATGATGCAGCACAGCCCAGTGATCGGTGATATTGTCTGTGTTCCAAAAGTGACAGGTTTTAAGGATCTTTGAATCACATTCCAAATTTTGGCTTACATGGAGACCAATTTTATTCTTACTTGTCAATCTCTAGAGAGGCAAGTTTTGGGGAAGCAGAAAATAGACAAAGAGAATTAAAGGCAATTACTTCCTCCTTTGATAAAAGAGCTGTTAAGTTCAATTTTTTTTAAAAACAACCTTTCTACTTTTATACCTAAAGGGAGCACAAAAGTGTTACAATTTTCATGAAACAATTGTCTGAAAATGCACTTAGTTCCTTCAACATACAAAATGCAAAATGTTGAAGGCACTGTTCTGTCCTTTGTTCACACTGCACCTGCTACCACTGCTGCTGTTACTTAATATGCAGTGCTTAGAAGTTGCGAGGCTGACTTTCCATTCCCTAGTACTGTTTGAAATCTGAAGGGAAACAGCACTGCTCAGAAACACCGACCACACATGCCAGAATACACAAAATAACGTACTGCTGACAACGTGCAGCTCCCATAGCATTGCCTATGTGTCTGAATATGTCTTAACTATGGTAACAGTTCAAACATGTACTGGGTATTACCTGCTGTAACATAACTGCTTGCTGTTGCTGAAGAAGGGCTTGCAGTTGCTGTGGAGACAAAACTTGTTGTTGGAGAATCTGCTGCATTTGCTGAGGAGTTATCACCTGGGGAGTCATCATGGCCACTGACACAGGCACCTGAGGAGGCAATGGTTCTATGTTTAGTGAAGGTGATGTCTGGAACACTAGAAACTGTTGTCTTCAAAATACTTCGTGATAAGCCTGGGGAAACCATTTTAAATAATTTTAGGATAAAGGAGGTTAATCCTGGCCTGGAGGCTGGATCAGGTACTCTAAATAAGATTTATTGATTCATTTCAGCCATGGTGCGGCTGCCCAGAAGCTCTAGTGAGGTAACATCTGCTTCTTTTCTTGCTATCATATTGATCATCCCATCAGTAGAAGCTAATCTGTATGAATCAAAGAATGGGTCTGCACCCGTTTGTACACATGCTTGTCACTGGCATGTGATTCTCAGAGGTTCAGTTGTGATTGATTATAGGCTGCATTTAGACACGCTAAAAAAAATCCTTCTCCAGTGGCCTAGAGATGGATTGCAAGTCAGATCATTCACACATCAGTTTGCTTATTTCTCCTCTTGTGAACAATCTAGGCTAGGAAAGGTAGATTAGAAATGAGATAAGAACACAAGAACCATACACTACTGCCTTTAAGGGACTTTTGAGATTGTTTTTTCTTGCTCCACTGCTATTAGTGCATGTAAACAACTCAGAATTATATTGCATTTCATTGTCTTTCTCAAATTATTGAGGGCAGTTACTGCATCCCTAACTGTATTCCAGACTCAGAAAAAAAACAAAACAAAGCACTGCTGAGGCATCTTAGAGAAGATTCACAGGAGGGATTGTTCACATCTCTGTTCCCTCCACCCATGAACACTCTAGCTAGAAAAGGTTGGTTAAAGATGGTGTGAGAACATGAGAGCCACACAATACTGTCTCTAAGGTTCATCTCTAAGGAGATGAACAATTGGAGAAGGAGGTAAAGGAGGTATCCCATAAAGATAGGGTGGTTATAATGGGGGACTTCAATTATCCTCACATAGACTGGGTGAACTCCTGTTCAACTCAGGATAAAGAGAGAAAATTCCTCAACCTACTTAATGACTGTTCCATGGAACAAATGGTCATGGAACCAACCAGGGGAAATGCAGTCCTGGACTTGATCCTAAGTAATGCTCAGGACCTGGCAAAGGACGTCACTGTAGCTGATCCAATTGGGAACAGTGACCACAATGCAATAACCTTCAACTTAAATACAGAGAGTAAGTTCTTAACAAAGTCTAACACAGAGACCTTAAACTTTCATAAGGGAAACTTCCCCAAAATGAGGAAATTAGTGAAAAGGAAATTGAAAGGGAAAGTCAAAAGAGTTAAATCACTTCAAAATGCATGGAGACTACTTAAAAACACAATAATGGAAGTGCAACTAGAATGCATTCCTAAAAGAAGAAAGGGGACTTCTAGGTCCAAGAAGAAACCAATGTGGCTCACAAATGCAGTAGATGAAGTCATTAAAAACAAGAAGAGTTCATTTAGGAAATGGAAGGCTTGTCCAAATGAGGAGAACAGGAGGGAACACAGACATTGGCAACACAAATGCAAGACAGCCATTAGGAAAGCTAAGAAAGATTTTGAGGAGGACATTGCTAAAAACATCAAAAGAAATAACAAGAACTTCTATAAGTATATCAGAAGTAGGAATCCAACCAGGAGAGCAGTTGGACCACTAGATGGTAAAGGACAGAAAGGGGTAATTAAAGAAGAAGCGGAGATTGCAGAGAGACTAAATGAATTTTTTGCTTCCGTTTTCACGGAGGAAGACAGAAGACACATGCCAGTAGCTGAGCCTGTATTTTCTGAAGAGTTAAACTGTACAGAAATAACCAAGGAAGAGGTCCTGGCATGTCTTGATAAACTAAATGTGAACAAGTCACCGGGACCAGATGGTATTCATCCAAGAGTCCTTAAGGAACTCAAATGTGAAATTGCTGAACTTCTAGCAAAAATATATAATCTTTCCCTAACATCAGGCTCCGTACCTGAGGACTGGAGGGTAGCAAATGTAACACCGATCTTCAAAAAAGGATCCAGGGGTGATCCAGGCAATTACAGACCAGTTAGCTTAACGTCAGTTCCATGTAAGGTGATGGAAACCATTATTAAAGACAAAATTAGTGTGCATATGGAGGAGCAAGAATTGCTGAACAAAAGCCAGCATGGCTTCTGCAAAGGTAAATCATGCCTCACAAATTTATTGGAATTCTTTGAGAGTGTCAATAAACACGTGGATAAAGGTGAACCAGTAGACATTGTCTATCTGGACTTTCAGAAGGCTTTTGACAAAGTCCCACATCAAAGGCTACTGAGTAAACTCATCAGCCATGGAATAAAAGGACAAGTTCTGTCCTGGATTTGTGACTGGCTTAAGGGCAGAAAGCAGAGAGTAGTAATAAACGGCAAATTCTCAGGGTGGAAAGAAGTAAAAAGTGGGGTCCCTCAAGGCTCAGTACTGGGACCAATGCTTTTTAATTTATTAATCAATGATCTAGAAGAAGGGGTACATAGTAAAATAGCAAAGTTTGCTGATGATACTAAATTATTTAGGGTAGTAAAATCTGAAAGAGATTGCCAAGAGCTCCAGAGGGATCTCTTAGCATTGGGTGAGTGGGCAACCAAGTGGCAAATGTGCTTTAATCTTAACAAGTGCAAAGTAATGCACATTGGGGCCAAGAATCCAAATTACGTCTATAAACTGATGGGGTCTGAGCTTTCTGCAACACACCAGGAAAGGGATCTCGGTGTTTTGGTGGACAGTTCAATGAAGGTGTCAACCCAGTGCGCGGCAGCAGCAAAAAAAGCAAATTCAATGCTGGGAATAATTAGGAAGGGAATAGAAAATAAGACAGCAAGTGTCATTTTGCCCCTTTATAAATCTATGGTGAGGCCACATTTGGAGTACTGTGTACAGTTCTGGTCACCACACTTCAAAAAGGATATTGTGGAACTAGAGAAGGTGCAGAGAAGGGCAACCAGAATGATCAAGGGTCTGGAACACCTCCCTTACGAAACAGGCTGCAACGTTTAGGCCTCTTCAGTCTGGAGAGATGGCGTTTGAGAGGGGACCTGATTGAAGTATATAAAATTATGCACGGTATAGAAAGGGTGGATAGAGAAAATTTCTTTTCTCTGTCGCACAACACTAGAACCAGGGGGCACTCTATGAAGCTGATGGGTAGGAGAATAAGGTCTGACATGGGGAAGTATTTCTTCACCCAGAGGGTCATCGGCTTATGGAATGTGCTGCCGGAAGAGGTGGTGACAGCTACCAGTCTGGATGGCTTTAAGGTAGGGTTAGACAAATTTATGGATGACAGATGTATCAATGGCTACTAGAACGAATGCCTAGGTGCATCCTTCAGGCTGAGGGGGGGGGGAGGAACTGGGGCGCTTCTAAGGCCATCTGCTGGGACTCGAGAGCAGGAGAAGGTTTGTCCTTGTCTCTGCTTGAGATGCCCATGAGCATTTGGTGGGCCACTGTGTGCGACAGGATGCTGGACTAGATGGGCTGTGGCCTGATCCAGCAAGGCTTCTCTTATGTTCTTATGTACTTTAAAGCTGCATTTTTAGGTGTTATTTTTGCTGCATGTGAAGGCAGCTATAGCCCTTGAGCCAAACATATTCAGTAAGCACTGTCCTTAAAGACACTGGGGCACCTTCTGTAAAAGTAGACAATTATGTCACTGAAATTCCAAATGGTGTGACACATGTCCCCTGCTCAACCCTGGTAAAAGTCCAATCATATCAATGCAGTGGCTTCCTATCTCCTAGAAGGCACATTAGAAGACATATGTTACATTTTGCATTTTGCTTTCAAACTCTTCCAACAATGTGATTATATAATAAAATAATTTCTAAGAGAACCTTCAGACAGCAAGAAGGAATTGCAGCATGTTTTTCAGATCCTGCAATGGCCTCCTGCTGCCCCTACCAGATGGCAGGAGGAATTTCTAGAACGGTCCCAGGCTCTTACCTCATCTGTCAGCTCTTTGCATTAGCGTGGCTGATCTCACTTCCCTTTGCGTTTTGGCCCCCCATCCTTACTAGCATTTGAGTTTTTGGACAGAGGACAATAACATGAAGACCTGGGAAGTGGGGGTTAGGAACTGGTATTGTGGGAAACCTGACATCATTGCTGAATTTTCCATAATACTGATATATCATATTTTTGAGTGAGTAACTTGGGACTGCATGGGGATTGCTACAGAAATCTAGAGCAGTCCCAATATAGTCCCTGGAGAATTGTGGGTTTTTACCAACATCTGGAGGTACCCTAACAATTCTTAGAAGTTACATAAAGAAATATAAAATCAAAGTTTTCACTGGTACTACTTTAATATCCACTACTTTGATACTATACTACTACCACCATCACTACTACTACTAGAACAGTGATGGCCAACCTATGACACGCGTGTCACAGGTGACACGCCAAGCCCTTCTGGGTGACACACATGGACACCCTGGCACCTGGGTGTGTAGTGCTTGCTTGTTCTTGAAGTGTACGAAATATCAACTTTCGATTGAAGATTTAGCAAATGTAAAGAATTATTTGTTTTTGCTTTTAATAAAATATATATATAAAAAATATAACTTTTTTGCTAGAACTACAAATATCACAAAATTATTGATATTTCTAGATGTGACACAGCACCCGAATGAAGCTGTGAATTCTGGTGAATTTTGACACACTGAGCAAAAAAGGTTCACCATCACTGTACTAGAAGAACAAGAAGAAGAGTTGGCTTTTCTACTCTGCTTTTCTCACCCATTTAAGAGGATTCAAAATGGCTGACAAAGCTTTCTATTCTTCTCCCCACAACAGAACACTCTGAGGTAGGTGAGGCTATGAGAGCTCAGAAGAGAGCTGTGACTGACCCAAGGTCACCCAGCTGGCTTCTTGGAGGAGGGTGGAATAAAACCCAGTATTCCCAGATAAGAGTCTGGCTCCCAAACCACTAGACCAAAGAATTACTATGGTGACGCCAACACTCCTGTGGTACCCAACTACTTTGATACCATTGTATAAATTAGCAGTGGATTATTTTTTACATATAACTTCTTTGACTTCATACTACCCATTTTAAAACAACAAAAACAACATCTTCTTCCCCACATTTTTTGGGGTAGATTTTCTACCCGCGACATCAATGTAGTGATCCCTTACATCATATAACACTGAGCAGCAGTCCTTTTTTTTACTATTCCCCCATAAATTGCTTATTCTTGTATTTTCTGAGATCTTTAATATCACAATTTGGACAACAGTGAACAAATTCCCCACTGGTTTTGATGCTGATTAATAACACAAGGCCAAAACACTTATGACTCACTTTTTTTAGGGAGGGAACCAGTCAGATAGTCCTCCCTCTTCTTTTATAACATCTGGTACAACTTACCTCTTGTTGAAACATTCCACATTTCCCCATGCCCTGCCAGCAATGATATAGAGTAGGAACAGAGAAATGTGAAATGTTGTGACATCACAATGTGAATCAACTTGTACCAGATGTTATAGAAGGCAAGAGGGAGATGAGATGCATGAGGCAGTGTTTAGAACATTGTTTGGTCCTTACCTTCAACAACAGCCAACCCATAAATGTATGGGATAGGATGATCACCTTAGGTATACTTGAGGGACACAGTTTCTATGATGTAAACCAACCTGACCTTTACCTCTCAAAGTAAGAAGGTATGCACTGAAAGATAACCCTTCGGATTTTCTAATTCTCAATTTTGTGGTAGCTAATCTTGCCTAACACCATCAACTAAAATATGTTAAAATGGAGATTTTAATACAGAATTAATTTAGGAATACTTAGATTTCTGAATATAAATATTTGTTTTGTGATTAAATACATATTTAAATGCAGGTTGCTCTTTTCACAGGCTTTAATCTTTCATATCAATCCAGAAATAGGATAGGATGAGCTGATGAATAAACTATCGCAAAATTGACTTGGATAGGAAACAATCTCTTCAGCTGTCAGTGGATGTTCTCTTTATGTGTTTTCTTTAACACACACAAAAAGCACCCCTGAGATAATTTATGTTAACAAAAAAGTCTCCTACATAATACTTTCAAGCTTTCTGGGGAGGGGGGGGCACTATGCCATCATGTACACCAGCAATTTTGAAACCCAGATCTGAGACCTACAATTCAGTCTGATGCATCTTTAAGAGGAATACACATTTTCCCTCCATCTTTACAAATGGATGATATTAAGAATATTTGATGTTTAGCTTCTTTTAAGTGTTGTTCTGTCAGGGAGGGTGGATTATATTTTACTGTATGTTTTATATTATTTTATGGTTTTTATTTTATGGTTTTTAAAATCTATTTCACTGCTGATATTATTTTAAGATTTCAGAATCATGGCACTCTAGTTCTAGACACATCAGATTTTATCAGGCTCAAAAGTTTATACTGTACATATCTTATGAGTTACTGCTAGATATTTTTAATGTTGGGTTGTATAAATATGTATTAAAAATAGATGATCACATGGTAGGGCTCCCACCATGTTACAATCAATCATCTTATAGTTTGTCATAATACTGTTACAATAAATGGATAAAGAACCTAGTCAGTTTGTCAAAGTATACAAACAAAGGTGTAGAACCCTGACATAAATAGGAATGTCAGAGAAAACGAAAGAAAACAGACTGTTCTTTGAATTTGACGGTTTGCATGCACTGGTGTTACCTTGGTTCCAATGAGATTATTTATGGGCTTTGTCTGCATTTTCAGTGTTATATTTTAGTCTGTTTGTTATCATGATAAGTGTGTGTGCTTGCATGTGCATATATGTACATGTCTTTGTGTGTGACTTGCACATTTAACATTATTTGTAATGGTACTTGTGTCGTTTGAAGTTATTTGCAACATTTTCAGTTATTTAAGCTCTGCCAAGCCTCCTGCTGTTACCTTAAATAAATAGAATAACTTTTACTATAGTATTCCATGTTGCTAAGTAACATACTGTGTAACATGACTTAGTTCAAGATGAAAACTGGAGCCAATCATAACATTTTTTAGAAAAAATCACTGTAGAAATAAAGAAAATTTGAACATACAAAGTGAAAGGGTGGACAAATCCTGGAATAGAATAGGAGCTAATCCACATACAGCCACTTTAAAGCTGAATGCTAGAGGAACCTGTTAAATTGCTCTGGCACTTAGTTCACTGTCATATTGCTGTCCCCACACCCTACAGTTATCGTGCAAATGCACAATACTTGTGATCTAAGTGGTCAACAGTCGTGACCATCCTCTTTCCTCTTCTGGATGATTTAATCTTCAGTGCACCTGCATCCATGAACACTTACAAAGCTCTGCTAAGAACACAGAAATAGCTTGCATGTATTTTGAAGTGCAACTATAGTAATACGCCAGTTTGCATGTGTGGGGAGACTGGTTACCCAAAACTGCTGTGTAAACCAAAACCACACATAGAGCAAATTTAAAACAATGTACAATGAGGCAGGGAGCCTTGGGAATTTACATGAGACAAACTTATCAAAAGGGTGATGTGGCTGGAATGCCTCTTGGTTCTCCATTTTTGAACCTGAGGCCAAGGTAGAGTTGAATGAGAACCTTCTGGGGAGGAGGGCAGGGGAGGATTCTGGGAAGGCAATCTGTGGAGGTGGAGGAAAGCTGTGGAGAGTCAGAGGAGGCCCATTTTGGGGATGGCTGGGGAGAATCAAGAAGCAGCATACTTTTTGCAATACCTGGATTGGCAGCTTCCTCCCATTGCCTCCACCTCCCACATACTTTTAATGTGTATCATGTACCATGGAAGGAATGATGATCATCTACTCCTGTGACTATGAATTATCCCAAGTGATTTCAATATGCCTGAATTTCTGAGAGATCTTTTAAATGACATGATTAAATCAATATATATTCAATTATTTATAAGAACAGAGAAGACCTCTAAATTATAAAAGGGGAATCCTAAAATGAGTAATTTCTTATATGAAGGTATAATCCCAGATAGATCTTGAGTCCTGTTTCCACATCTTGATATACACTGAATAGCCTAAGTATATTACTGTCACTAGGGCCGCATCCCCATTATAAGCTTAATCCAGTTTCCCTAAACCGAAATAATAGAACCGGATGCAAATGCGAATTTGCCTGTTCCCATTACTTTCAGCTTAATCGCGTTTGATCCAGATTCTGAGGATCATACATGGCACACGTGACTCAAGGGGGGACTCAAGTGGCTACTTTTTAAAAACCGCTTTCGTGGAAAGCGTGTTAAGCCAAACTGACGTGGGGTCTGAGAGGATTGAAAACTGTTTGAAACCGAGATAAGGTTGTAATGGGGATAAGGCCCAGCTGTGTATCAAGTTGTTAATTTTCAGCTACAATCACTCATGGTTTTCACAGATACTTTCACTTCTCTTTTGCAAGGCAATAATTTTGCTGTCTTTTTTTTTTTAAGTCAGTTTGGTCTAGTGGTTAGGGAGACGGACTCTTATTTGGGAAC
The DNA here is from genome assembly GCA_023333525.1 of Aspidoscelis tigris stejnegeri. Classification (NCBI taxonomy): domain Eukaryota; kingdom Metazoa; phylum Chordata; class Lepidosauria; order Squamata; family Teiidae; genus Aspidoscelis; species Aspidoscelis tigris. The sequence goes on along the minus strand of JALMGA010000005.1, from coordinate 62,976,285 downwards.
ATCATGTTCAATTCCACCCTCCCCCATGAAGCCAGCTGGGTGACCTTGGGCTAGTTACAGCTCTCATATGAGCTCTCACAGCTCCACCTATCTCACAGGGTGTTCTGTTGTGGGGAGAAGAATAGAAAAGCTGTCTCCCACTTTGAGTCCCCTTAAATGGGTGAGAAAAGCGGAGTAGAAAAGCCAACACTACTTCTTCTTCTTTATTAAATTTAATTTATATTTACAGAATTTATATTTCTGGAAAACAGAAGAGTTCAGAATGCATATCTAAAACAAAGTAAATTTAATCATAACTTTCTCTCAATCTTCATTCTTTTATATATTCCTTTCTCTGTACCTCCCAAAGCTGAATGTTCTTTTTCCTGTTTTTCCTAAACTCTCAATATCTTCATCAAAAAAGTTTGAGTACTCCAAGTCTGCACTGTTTCTGTGAAGAACTGACAAAAAGCTACATTGCAAACAATTTTGTCTGAACTAAGTAAGCCTGTCACTTTTAAAACAGCATGGGAAAGTGGAAGGACTACGTATCAGAAAGTACTGAAGATAGAGATGTAGAAGGAGGTGATTAAGGGTGTTCTGCATTTATCATGAAAATGGTCTAGTGTGACATCCAGTTCTCTTTGGACTGCTATCCTCTACACACTGTAGCAGGAGAGAGAGGCCCCACCACCTCCCTGGGCCAATCCATCCACATTGGGATAGAACATGTCCTGGACTAGGTAGCCAAAATGGCCTCCTACACCAGGACACCAGTAGATCTGGTCCCCCCCCCCCAGGAGTACCAGAACTCGACTGGCATAGGAAGGTGCGTGTGGAAGGGTGCATGCCTCCCTGGTCTAATGAGGTTGCATTTTGAATGTGTATCAAAATGCATCATTGAAATATATCCTAAGGGAGAACTAAGGCAAACCCAGAAATGGCTCTGGAGGTCACATGATCTCTGCAACCAGTGTGGGGCGCTGTACCAGAACAGCCTTCTGAACGTGGAAGGCTTATCCTGCTTCTTTGGAGCCATTCCTGCTGCTGGAAATGGATCCAGGCTGGGCCGGTCCTGTCAGACCAGCCTGTAAGATAAATACAAATTTCATCTTAAAGCAAACTGGTTGTGAACACTGAAGAGTCAGCAGTTAATGTTACAATATTACAACCAAATCTCTGAAGCTGTGGCCTACAAAACCATATAGGTTCAAATGTACCTATGTATGCAGGGGTTGGTATAAACAAAGACTCTGAATCTTTCTCAGGCCAGCTCCTACAGAGCATGTGGCTGATTCTGTATCAAGGCAAATTTACTACGTGCTTTGTTGTTTCTTGCTTTACAGTGAATGTGGATGAACATCTCTTCTCTAGGGTCAAAACACTCTTTCTTGAAAAGAGTAAATACCAGATACAGGAAAAAAGCAAGAGAATCAAAAGGTCTCGGTTTACCAAAGATAGTCAGTTTACCAAAAACACTCAGTCTGTGGCAGTGGGAGAGAAGGAAGGCACGCAAAGACCCTCACCCCACTCACTCAGAGGAAGGCAAGAGGAGCAAGCATGCGGAACAGGCATTGGCCTCTCTCTCCCTGTGTCGTCCCAAGGAGATTCTCCATCCTCCGGATGGGAGGCTGAGGGGGAAAAGGATGCCATGGCTTCCAGCAGTGGCAAGAAGTCAAAGGGAGGGTGGAATAAGTGAATTTCCCGGGAGGCAAGCTGGAGGAAGAAGACACAGGCCTTTTCTGCACTGGGCCTTAATCTAGGATATATCCTGTCCACATGCTAATGCAGATTATGACAGGACCCACGTGATGGGATGGAATGTATCCTTGTTGTAGTCTGAACTAATATGAGGATGGGATGTATCCTTGAATAAAGCCCAATGCAGGAAAGGCCACGTACTCTGGACCCCCCCCCCCCCTGTATCTATTGCCAAAGCTGGCAATGTATTAAGAAAAAGAAACACCATGTAATGGTAATAGCTGATACTTAAGATTACCATCACATTTTACTATTATAATACTTTATTAACCACTTTAAACAACAGATTAAGTATTACACCTGTTAATGTATCTTATTTATAACAAAGCACTTGGTAACAGAATTCAAGAAAAGGGGGATGCAATGTATAATTAGAAATATAAATAGGTTTGATAAGCATGGAATTCCAGGAATTTTCATGGTAAAGCTGTAGGAATTTTGTAATAGCAATTTATGTAATTGCATTATTGTTCTAAATTCTACAACATTATTAATCCAATAGTTCCACATCTTGTTTCTTGGGGAAGGATTGCATGGATATAAATCACAATCTACACATACACCACAGGAAGTTACTTGCTCCTGAATCTATGTTATGCTTTAGTTAAAATTTACCATTAATCTGAAAGACAAAATTGTTCTAATTCACTGAATTCTTATAATTATTGTCGTCACTTCTAAACAAATTTAGCATACTAAGTAATATCAACTACTTATTTGGCAATATCAGAGTTTATGACCTTTCTGTGGTAGAGGTTTCTAGCCTAGCCACTGCAGTTAACAACATCAACATCAATTTCAGCACAGTACACAAAACAGAGGAAAGGGATAAAAGGAATCAGGAGTAAACCAGAAGAGAAGTTATTACTGTTTCAGCTATGTGTAAGCCCGGGGTTATTTTCTCATTTCTGCTCCAGAAATGGTGTGCTGTATATAGCAGGGTCTGATCTCGACTGGAACCATTAAGTAAAAGATTAAAATTCTACTACCTTCATCCCAATGTACACATCCCTATACTTTTAGTACGCATGTTTGTTTATGTGTGCACACACATAGAGAGACATGCATGTATATCCAGAAGGAAATCTCCAACTGGAACGAAGGAGATTTCATTGCTTTCTGGATCATAAATCAGGAAAACCGCTTCTGAACAGAGTTGGAAGACAAAACTTGACCAGTTTTAGGATCTGGTTTCCTTATGTACACAGCTTTGCACTGGAAGGAGGCGGGCTTCAGGGATCACTTGGGAAGATAATTCCTACAGTAGTCCTACAACAGAGAGCTTCAATGGGTGAAGAATATAAATTTAAATGTCTATCAGCAATATAACGTGGAGTGCTACTAATAAAATACACAGAAAGTTACTACTACCACATACGCCACCACATCTGACAGTCTTGGACACTTTCCCCCCCAACTTTATTTTAATAAGATAGTATTGGACACTTTTATGGTCTCTGGACTTGCAGAACTTTTTAGAAATACTTTTGAGACTATCTTCAGATGGCGTTAAAATGGCAGGCATCTGTTTCTGAGACATGTAAGTCACATACTCTATCATACAATGTGGAAAACACAGAAGGGGGAAGAGTGTGGAATAATGCCCTTACTTTGGCAGTGATTACTTCTTGCTGTGTTAATCTGGCCATCTGTGGGACACTCTTTGCCTGCACAGTGACAGAGCGGTCAGCCATATTTGCTGCCAAACAGGATGCTACATGGCCATAAAATGATACATAGCTTGCTTAAGGGTTGCAGCAGTGATGGCTCCAGGAAGGACCTATAACTTCAGTGATGGGTTACTGCCATTTTCATTGGCTTCTCTGATCAATGGTCTTAATTCTATAAGATGCTGGACACAGCACTTCAGGTATTGCAAAAAAACTCAAATTTTTCACATACACTGGATTCATCTAAACAAGTCCTGATAGAATATGGGTAGAGATGACTCCTGGATGATCCAGGATGAAGGAAGGAAGGCCTATATACAACTGATGGAGTATGGAGGTAGTTGTCGATGGCCTATGGAATGTCTCTAAAGGCCAAATGTTGTTCACAGATATGCACCCCCTGGCCAGCCTCTCTGGTCAGGGACAGGAAGTTATTCTGAGATCAGCCCAGAGCAGTGAACAAAATCCAGTATTCTGTGTGAAGGGTCAGAATGGGAGTAGATGGCAAACTTTGGCAATGTCTCTGGCAATATCTCTGGAGTGGCTAATCTTCGAGTTTATTCTCAGCTTACAAAAAGATGCCTCCCATTGGAATGGAGCAAGAGGCATCCACACTTGGCAAAGATAGACGTTCCAGCCTTGGCTCACCCTATGTTGGTCATTTGGGCCCAGGCAGATATAGCATCTTTTCACAGATACTTTCTGCGGGCTTGTCCTTGAACAGGAGCAGCTGAAGAAATTCCAGCTGAATATGGAATCTGAGGCAGAACACATTTATGTTTACAAACTACTGCTGAAGCAATATATAAATATATTATTTGTGCTTACTATAGCAATAGATGTCATGCCAGAAGGAATGCAACTACAGCACTAACAGACAGGGGCCCTGAAGGCACCTGATTCATGCTTATCAGGAGGGAACGTCACAGGAGAAATTTGAATACATTCATATGATATTCTGTTATTTTAAAGAGAACGGCTCTGGTGCTTGCGTCCCATCAGACAATTCTCAGTTACATTCAAACACGTAAACATAGACTGAAATGCCTCCCTTTATGGTTGGCAGAAAGCAAAGTACTCACATTGTCACATTATTACAGTTTATAGGTGAGACAGAATAAGCTACATAATATGCATAAAAGGCCTCAAAAAACAACTTCTAATCTTGCTCTGGCTAATCAAACTCCTCAGATTATTTTACATACATCTTTAGTTTAGGCCTTGACATGCCCTTGTTTTTCTTTCTTCTCAAAGCTAAAGTTCCCCTCTTTGATTAGCTGAAACATTTGCATGGTCACTACACATTTTTCATTTTATAAATCATTATGCATTAGCAGTCTTGATCGCCTAGCTTGACTAATCCTGATGAACTGAAATCACAGCTGAAGGTCAAACTCCATCCCACTGCACATTCATATTCAAACAAATCTACACCATTGTTCATTAGACTCCTGTTGAAAAGAAGTTACAGAATCTCTAGCTCCTCATTCTCTGTGGCTTGCAAAACTTTTATCTATCAAACAGTAATGTTTAACAAATGATAATAAACAGAATCATGCCAAAATCAATACTGCCCTGAAAGTGGAGCAGTTAATTTTACTAACAGCTGTATATCCGACATTTTAATCAATAATTATACACAATAAAAACAGCTCTGATATGTTAAGAGTGATTTTGCTTTGCTTCTGCCAACAGCTTTTGAACATGCCTGCTTTAACATTGACAAGA
>JALMGA010000005.1:62861147-62968647 GCA_023333525.1 Aspidoscelis tigris stejnegeri | reverse complement strand
ACTTTCTCTATTACTTTTTTTTTTTTTTAACCAACCAGTTTCATTTAAAGGTTTCCAGCGTTACAGGTAATGTAAAGTCCATTAGGTCAGGCTCTTCATAGCATGACATGCGGTAAATTACAAGTGCTTCAAGCAGCTCAGTGAATTACAGTTCATCACTTTGAAAGGTTTCCCACTACAAGACTACAGATATCAGATCTGGCAGTTAGGATCCAATTAACACTTTGGTCAGAATAATCAGATTGCATGTGTAAGACTTGTATAATTCGTTTATTGCTTCCATGCATCTTCTGTCTGTAGGTAAATTTGTTGCTGTTATTTCAAAGCTTGGAGTCAGTTTTACAATTGCCTTTAGGTTATATTTCAAATTCTTTTGCAGTGCAGCGATGAACTATCCCTGTTCTAGCAATTTAGATCACTTGTCCTGCAGATATTATAGTCTGAGAAATGGTTTGTTTCTGGTAGTTTTGTTTTCTACTCTTACCATGTCATTATATGCCTAGGAAAAAAGAATTGCTAGCAATTTTTACTAAGCGCATTTTATTTAGTTTAAGAGAGACAGTTTTCTCCAATGCCGTTCTGAATGCTGCATTACAGACTTATACAGTGTAAATAACATATGCAATGACATTTACATGTGTACTGTCATGTAAAACCATTTCCTGCTACACTGGATATAGCACTATAGGAAAAAACATTCTGAATTTGTATCATCTTTTTTCTGGTTGTGGTCAATGCACACATCGCTAGGCCTTTGTAATATAAGCCTAAAACAGTAGGCAACCAAATTTCAAATTCTGGATCTTTTCAGCTACAGTGTTGTGAATTACATTTCCATCTTTTGATAAGAATGAATTAGTAGGTCATTCCTTCCTGTAGATCTCAGGGCAAGCTAAGACTATCTCCATATTTTAAATGACAGCTTCTATTTGCCTAAAATTACACCTGTGTTAACTGCTGCTTCTTATGCCAAATGTGTAAATCTTATTTTTTTCAAAAACAGTTTTCTGTTCGATTTCGCCCCCCTTAAATAGCACAGGTATGCACATTTTGACACCCATGAAAATACCCTGGAAACATGCTGTTCATTTATCATTTACATTCTGCTTAGGGAAAGACTGTAATATACATGTTCAGCTGCTATGTAAGTAATGGACCACTTCTGGACTATATGTTACGGCCTACGGTCTTTTGGTCTGAGCCTCTAAGTGTGCACACAGCTGCCAGTAGTTATATCAACAATGACACTATGTTCCATCCTTAGAGTTAATTATTTTGGGTTATCATTTCTTTACATTTATGTTTTTAAAGCTGACTGCTGTGTGTGGCATGCATTTACGGAAAAGCTACTTACAACTTCATCCGCAATAATTATAAAAACCATAATTATCATCTTCTAGACACCAGTTCAGAAATCATCGTGTGATAGCTTAATGCAGTGACCGGCATGGGCCATCAACCCCAGTATTCAAAAACACCCTTCAGCCCATTCATCTGCAGCAGCTTCAGAAAGTGAGCAGGAACTGATAGCCTCTGCCACTCTGTCTGTGTCATCAAACAAACAGGAGAAAGTACACTACCTGTCAAGGAAATCTTGAATAAGAGAGTCAAATGGGTTAGGAAACTATTTTCACGTGCTTCCCAGAGCTTTCTGATGAAACGTACTCATAAGGAGACCTCATTTGCTTTGTTCCCAAATAAGGTCAGAGAAGGGAGGATTTTAGTGCTTCATGAAGCAAGATGAAGTCCAAAGAAGAATCTCAATAGATTGAGTCTTCATGTTAGAGTCTCATGCAAAAATTACCCTTTCGGTATAACTAATATATTAGCATCATACTTTTGATCAGAGACCAAGACAGGGGAATATATCTTGAGAGAACCCTGACTCAATTAGAACGTTACAGCCTTCAAGCCTAGACTAATATCCTATGGTGTTTCCCATCCTTTCAAGGGTTAATTCCGGATGCCCTTGAGACTCTCTAGAGTGTTGCCCCTTTGTCTGCACAGGACATACACTGGCCCTTTCTGAGTCATCTACTGACACCCTTGGTGCAGCAAGAGAAGCCAATAATGTTTTGGTGTCTTTATCTCCCGAGTCATTAATCTAAAGTAAAGCTTTGGCTCCCTATTTGTGTTGATGCACCTGAAAACTATGCATAGGGGCTACATTTTATCTTATCTTCTGGTTTTTAAAACTAAAAACAGTTAACATTCAGTTTCTTTTGTACCTGGCCAGTAATACAGTTTGACTGTGTGGGGGTCAACTGATTCTTGTTCCCATAAATAAATTTTTGCATGTGTTTTCACCAAGTTAGACAGCCTAAACGCATCACTGCTAGTGCTAATTTTACAAAATGCATATAAAAAAATTTCTACAACTGTGTCTGAGTCTATGCTAATTTCATTTTAGTTATTCATTTTATTCCTTTTCGAACCAACCTTCACCAAGTGTTCCAGAGCAGTATACAAATAGGTACAAGCAACATAAATCTTTTAAAAAGTGATTAAAGATGAGGCAGGGGAAGGTGGGAGAAGATCAAATCCACACATTTAAAAAGAAAAAGTAAACCTACAACTTTTAGTGGGAAGAAGGCAAAAATTAATAACCAAATACTTGGGTGAATAGGGAAGTATTCAACAAGTGCTAAAAAGTACTTAGTGATTGTCATCCGTGGAACCTTTCTCAGCTATCTAGGCTGGTGGATGCCTAGGTAGGTCCTCTAGGCTGGAGTGACAGGCTAGATGCCTCTAAAGATCATTTGCAAGAATTTGAGAGCAGGTGAAGGTTTTGCCTTTCTCTTCTGCTTAGGATGCCCATAAGCAATTGGTGAGCACTGTGTGATGATGCTGGATAAGACGGTCTGTGGCCTGATCCAGCACGGGCTCCTCTTATGTTATTGTGCTTGGTGAATCACTAAAGGGAGGCTGTTCCATAATTTTGGAGTCACCACAGAAAGCATTCTCTCTCTGGTTACTGTTCCAGGACCCAATCCAGTGAGAAGATCCCTAGGAGGGCCTCAGAGGAAGACCTCAGTTGGCAGGTTGGCTCGTACAAGAGGAAGCACCCCTTTAGGTATCTGAGTCCCAAGGCTGTGATCAGAATCAGAAAAAGTTTTGAGGTGGGATTGTTTTCAAACTAGTCTGCCTTTCCGCCTCTCTCCTGGACATTCTGTGCTAGAAAAAATAGATTAAAGAAGGCTTGGGAATATGAAGGCCATGCAGTATCTCTCTAAGGCACCTTTGAGGCATCCCTTTTGTTATGGATGAACACAGACCCAGCTCTTCCTCAACAATGGTGTTGCCACTAGATGGTTTATCAAGGGTCAACTCCTTCAAGACGTTGACTCTTTGGCTCATTATCTACTAGTGGGTAAGATACAATGAAAGAATGTGCTTTACTTAATTCCTCAAATGCTAATTCACCCAAGGAAATCGTCACCAGGCAGAGGTTCTTCATTATGCGGAGTATGTATTCATTTAGTGTTAACTATCTAGCTGTTGTCGATATAGACACAAATACCAGTCTTGTGAAATCTGGGCTTTTTCCAGCTTCCAGAATTCTTGGTGTAAAGGACGAAGTTTGTCTCCGACTTGTTCTGTTATCTATGTGAAAGAAAGAACATCTTCCTTTCTTCTCAGCCATACTTCCCAACCTATTTTAAACAATACCAGGTTTGACAAGAAAAGAATTAAATTTTGCATAGAGCAAAACTCCACTGATGTAACATTGTTCTTTTTTCTCTTATTCTGTAAGTTCTCTGCGAGGCAGAGCCACCCTGCTCTAACATCCTTCATCTGACTGTGCTGGAAGTATTCAGGACACAAACTATTCAAGAAAGGGGTATGTAGCACTATACCGTCTCAAGGGATGGATTGCCCAGATGGTTAATGGGCCACTCTAGATCAATTACTAGTGCTGGTTCTGACCTAAAACAACAGTAGGCCTTTTTGAACAGTTGGCAGCCTATAAGAGCGCATAGTTTCATTCTTGTTCTGGTAGATTGCTCTCATCAGGAAAACTGCCAAAATTATAAGCTACCAACTCAGCAGGGAGGCCAAGAACTGAATGCATTCTGACTACCTGGTCAGCTCTTGAATGAAATTACTCCAAATATTGCTTCAGATAACACTAGTGAGATATGGAGAGAGATGATTTATCATGATTCATCCTGTATTTTTCCTGTGAATGAAAACAAGCCTCTTCAAAATACTTACTGTCTGGATTCAGACACAAATGTTGAACTAAATTAAGTTTTTTGACTATTACTAAATCTCCTCCCTTTGTAAATATTCATGAAGGTTAAACATTCCATAGAAGAATGCTCTGTTATGAAAAATTATTTCATTTTATACAGAGCTGAAGCTGCCACCAACCACTAAACAACATATAATGACTATTTTATATACTTTTTCTCCAATCTTGCTAAAAGACTTTGGGCAAGTATCTGGGAAGTGGTTGATCCCTCTATACCAATCCCCAAACCATATATTTTTTCTCCAAACAGATAATTTTGTTTTCTATCTCATGTACAAGAACAGGAAAGCAAATCCTTTGATGCATACATGCAAACCCTAGGAAAAAAACAAGATAAGACTATGCAATCCATCAGGTGAAGGTGGCAATTATCAAGCTCAGAATTTAATATGCTTATCATAAAGTTGATTCACACTTTTATCTTAATGATATCACGTTATGGCTAACATCAACATGGAAATACTGCCTTTAAATAGTTCATCATATGTGCCATAGAATAAGGGCATAAAGGTTAGAGGAAGAATGCTTTAGGAATCTATTTTTATAGAGTACAATACAACTGACTTGATTCACACATCTCAGATGAGTATGTTGTGTGGGAAGCAGTTATCATTTGGAATTTATCCACCTCTGAATTATGCAATGCAGTTTTCAGCTTTAGAAACATAAGGTATGTTTAAAAATCTCTATGAGGTTAAGTATTCCTGAATGTTTGCATGTCTTTTCCTAAAAAACTGTACAGGGTGGATGCACAGAAGGGACATGGGGCTTTTTCATACTTATGTGGAGACCACACATTGGTGCAGCCTTGTCTAGACCTCTCTCTTTGGAAAGCTAGACTGGAAGTGGCCCCGCCCCCTACCTGGGCCAACCATCCACACTGGGATGGAGTGTGTCCTGGTTTAGATGGTCAAAAAGGGACTCCTCTCCCTGTCTAGGTGTAACAGGGGGACACATATCAGTAGCTCATCAAACTGCACCACTGAAATGTGTCCCCAGTGCAAGACAACACTAGGGATTGAGGTTCCTAGCCTTGGCACAAACTTGGAAGTGGCTGTGGAGATTCTACAATTCTTTATAATATTTTTCACACTCTAGGTCAAATTCTTTATGCCATTATATTTGGCTAGAGCACAGTATATTAAAAAACAGTCTAGCTGAATGTTGTACAAAAATTAGATTGGCTCAAGATGTTAGGCTAAAAATAAAAACAACAACCAATTTTATATATATGTTAAAAAGATTTACATATCTCTTCTGCAGAGATGAGCACATGTGAATACTTTTGTCTTCTTGGTGGTGGCACCCTAGTTGTGTAATGTCCTGTCCCAGCATTTTTAACTTCTGCTATCATTGATTTCTTTCAGGAACCTTCTGAATGCTTCTACTATTCTGTAGGAATTCATGAGAACATTTTGGTGAAATGTTCAGTGGTAGATTTGTCTGGTACTTTGCCCCTTGTAGTCTTCTCAGGTTCCTTTTCTTCATGACACTCTCATAACAGTGCTTTTTCCAACAGTTAATGTTGCAGTCATTTTACTGTGCAAATGCTTGTATGTAGTGGTAGCTGCCAGTTATCAATGGAACATTGCTGTGAGGGAACTCTTCTCACAAGCTGCCTGGTTCCTCTTGTGCTGCTTCTTGGAGCAGCGGAACTGTGCTCAGAAATTTATTATTTTTAGCATTCTGAAAAACAGTACAGGTGGGAATTGACCCCACTGAATCTTCTTCCTTTAGGCATCCACATGGAGGGAGGTGACTCATATCACAGATCCTGACCTGACAGTTGAAGATCCAGGATTACCATTAAGTCATCTCTTCACCAGGCTGGCATCAGGCAGGCATGCCATCTGTATGCCTCCGTGATCTGGATTAAGACCCTTAGTCTGGCTGTAGATCTGATCTATTGGGTCTACAACAGGTCCAGGTTAAGGACTTCTTAATCCAGATCTTGATCTGGTGTTGTGCAGACAGAGCTGTACTAACAGGGGACGGGGCCTCTTTGATCCAAATAAATATGCAGATGAGGAGGCCCAAGATTTTAAAAAACCTTCAAAAATTAATAAATCCAGTCACTTAACTAGTAATTAATCACTATTTTATTGATTTGAACTTAATTCTGCTTCTGTAGGAACTGGAGTAATGTCCCTAATCTTCATCCACTCATTCTTCAGAAAGGCTTATTTCCAATCAATGGAAGAGTTTATTCTGACATGTATAAATTTAACAGATACCTATGGACCCTACTGAATGTGTATTTGACTCACATCAAGTTAGACCCATCAGCTGTAGATTCAACCATAGTTCAGGAATATTTGCCTTTCTTTCTTGTAACACACTGTACATTCAAATCAGATATTGGTATGCAGGCACACAGAGCTAGTTAATCACTTATCTGTTCACATGCTTGCAAAAATACCTGATTTGTATACATATTAGCAAACATGCTGGCGAGTTGGCAAACACCAAGGCAAGAATATAATTTATTCAGGGCTTGTTTTCAAAATCCAAGATCTAAACTACCAAAAGAATTGGAGAAACCTATTGTCTGCATTTTATATTAAGGGCCTAGAATTTTGCTTTTTTAAATGTTTATCTGACAATACATTTAACTCAGTAACTTATTATCTCTCTATATTCTGCTTTACATGCACTTAAATAAGACACGGGCAGGTATGGATAGTTTAAAATGCCAAACACTCAGAACGTTAAGCATATATATAAATAAATGTGTCAAACAAACAATATATTATACACAGTGGATTTCATTAATTAATAAAGGAAAAGAGTACAAATAGCACACAGCAGAGTATTTGTTGCAACCATAATTATCAAAGATATTCTTTGAGTTTTATAAATTTTGCACATTCTTTGTAAATAGTTTCATAAAATGTGCTACCTCCTCTATGAAATTAAGAAAGCTGCTGAATTGCCAAACATTACTAGTTATAACCAAATCTGAATATTAAAAACCAGGAAATCCCAATTGCTACAAAAGCCATTTCTGCATTTACCTCAGTTAATTCCCATATTAGCTAGACCTGTATTAGCTAGATCCGGATCAACCACAGGCAGAGGCATCTGTATTGAGTGGGCTTTAGAAAAACAAATGTACGTTGAAGACCACTAGCACAGATGAAGACCACATTTATCTGGTATACCACTAATCTGGATTAGTGATCCTTTAGCACAGTCATGACGTGGATCTACTCTATTCTAGGGATGTGCCCGACTATTTGAAACATTCAGAATTTCATCTAATTTGTTTGAATCTGGACATTCAAATTTGAATCAAATGTCTGTAAATTCAAATGTAAACATTTGAATGAATTTTGGATTTTTAAATCTATTTGTTCAAATTATTGGACATTCTTATGTGTACAGGTACATACACAATGTGTAGTTGCACGTACACATCTTTCCCGCTTCCGTACAGACTTGTATGGATCCGTACAGCACAAAAACAGGTTGCATACAGGATAAATACAAGATTCATACGGATGTGTATAGATGCATACGGGATGCGCAACGATGCGTACGGGGACATATGAATGTTGTCGACACTTGTAAGTTCAAATCTGAATTGAAAATTCAAACAAACAGATTTGAATATACTTAATTTGAATCAAATTTGTGTAAATTTGAATTTTAAAGATTCAAATCAAATTGAATTTTTGGATATTCAATTCTAATCGAATCCCAAAAATTGCATTTGTGCGCACACCTACTCTACTCCTGTGCAGATGATGTGTTCTTAGTAAATCACCTGGATTAACAAGTAAGTGCAGAAAGGGCCAAAGTCAACTACCTATCTCCTGTAAGCAAACATTTGTTGCTGTTGTGAGCTCCCAAATATCACAGCTGACTTTTTGCCATCACCTACTTCCAGGGAAAGGCTGGGGATCAAACCGGCATCTGTCTGCTTTACAAGTTTCTTGCTTTACCACTGAGCAAACACTAACAACTAACACAACGACATTTTAAAAGTCCACATGTATTTAAAACATTAGCAACAACAACAACAAAGTTGTTTTCTGAATTATTTCTAGGGAGAGATAATTTTACACTCTGGGGGTATATTTGTTTATATAAGAACTTCATCTATGATCAAAAATCTCAGAAGAGTTTACAACTTCTTACAATAAAAAATTCAATAAAAGAAAACATTCACAAATAATAATTTAAAATATGTTGCATAAGGAACTTTATTATTTATTTAATTACTGTATTTTTGTCCCATCCCTTAGACCTTAAAAGGTTCTCAGTTTTCTGTCCTCAGACTTAGGACACATGTGTCATGCCCCATCCTGCCAGTCCAGCTTCCTCCTGAGAGGATGAGAATGTTTTTCCAATGGCCCAGCAGTCTGAGCAGCAACCAGAACACAGCGGCATGGACGTTGAGAGCCAGGGGCCAGTTTGGGGGGAGCACACATACAGTTCTGGGGATGAGAGTTCAGACAGCCAGTCCCAAGAGCGCCCCTCCCCTCTTCTCCTTTGACAGCAGAAACAAGTGATATGCAGATCCCAGTGCCTGGTGCAACTGTGTCATCAAGTGCATCGAGCTGCCTCCCCTACTTAACCCAGCAGCACACGCTGGTCTGGTGTTGCAGACAAAGTATTTATGCAACCCCCATCCACATCTTTACCTGTGAAACTGACTCTTGGACCTTGCTGTGACTCTTGCTGAACCTCTGGAACCCTGACTTTGGACTGACCTGATGGTGCCTGCTCTTGAGCCCCCAACAGACTGCCATGAGTGTGCATGTGTGTTTGCCTCGCTGCCCTTGCCTGCCTGAGACACAACAACATGAGCCAATCAGAAGAAAGATGGAAAAAGAAAAAGAAAAGCTTTTGTAGCCCAGGTGATATTGTCAGCAAAGCCCACCACTATGAATGCAATGGTAGGGGTCACCAGCCTGTTCTTATTTCTTCTCCTCAAGCAATATGGGTTGCAACATTGTGATGCCATATTCACACGCCATAAATGTGCCATGAGGATCCTAACAATATATAACGAATGCAATATGGTGGCCACATAACCAATGTGTACTACTAGGCCATTAAAACAAATTACATGTTACATAATATGAGATTTCTCTCTTTCCTAACACAATTTTGTATTTTCTTTTGCCTTAGTGATCATCTGGGTTGCATAGTAAACTTCAGATGTGCCACTCTGAGCTGATATCCTCCTCCTCCTCCTTCTTGCTGATACATATATATGTTTGAAGCATAGTTATTCTTGCACCGCTTTAAGCATCATTAGCTACTGGACCTAACAGTGTAATGTTATACTCACAATAGCAATGATACTAATTAAACATGACAGTGGCTGGTAACGGTGCCAAAGTATTGCAAACATTGCTCTCATATGGGAAATACTAAACTAGTGTGATGTAGAATGCCACATAACTATAAATAACTTGAAACTGACAAACTATATGCTATGTGGCTACTAGCAATTATAAATATAAAACTGAAATATACATGTTGCAGACAATCATCAAGTTCTCATCAACATCTACTATCTCTGCTGGTGTCATTATGCTTGCCTGACTAAGCAGCCCATTTTATAAAAAAATATAAAATACACATTGCTACCATTTATATTATATGGAAGAATAAGGAGGGTCATGACACAAATCTTAAAGGGGGGTAACTCTAGGGTAGAATCCACCTGATGTTTTTATGAGCCTCTTGTATGCCCAGAGAAGGGCAGTGTCACCATATGCCACCATAGGCACTGTTATGACTGAATGGTGGTATTTGCCTAGTTTGCTTTTGAAACCCCTCTGCCTTCAGATTCAAAGAAGAGAAGAAGAGGAGGGGGAGGAGAAAGGAGTTGGCTTTTATACCCCACTCTTCTCACCCATTTAAGGGGACTCAAAGTGGGTGTCAAAGCATCCTATTCCCCCCCCCAAACAGAAACCCTGTGAGGTAGGTGGGGCTGTGAGAGCTCAGAAAGAGAGCTGTAAGTAACCCAAGGTCACCCAGCTGGCTTCATGTAGGAGTGCGGAATCAAAGCCAGTAACTACAAGGTATGAGTCCAACACTCTAACCACAAGACCAAACTGGCCATGAACCTCTGATTCAATTTTGAATCCCTGCCTGTAAAATCATAGCAAGAGAATCCCCAGCTGTGATTTGGGCAGATAAGAGAGGCTTACTCTGCCCTGCAGCAGGATCAGCTATCATTTTAAGACTGGAGGGCAGTCTAAAAATTACAGCCAATCCAGCTGCAAGGGAGTTATGAAGCACCCTCCACCTATAAAACATGAGGCTGTGGAGTCTCTCTTTGCAATTTGATAGACAGAAGTGAGCCAGTTTGGTCTAGTGGTTGGGAAGCCAGACTCTTATCTGGGAATACTAGGTTCTATTCTGCCCTCCCCCATGAAGCCAGCTGGGTGACCTTGGGCTAGTCACAGCTCTCTTCTGAGTTCTCACAGCCCCACCTACCTCACAGGGTGTTCTGTTGTGGGGAGAATAGAAAGCTTTCTCAGCCACTTTGAGTCCCCTTAAATGGGTGAGAAAAACAGGGTAGAAAAGCCAACTATTCTTCTTCTTCTCATTGCAATTGGATAGGCAGGGGATTCCGTCACTATGGTTGGACAGGCAGGAAGTGGGCATTCAGAAGCATGTGGAAAATACATTGTAGATTTAAAGAACTGTCTGCACTAAGCCAGTACATCAGTCCAACAACCATGCTGGAATGCCTAGACTGTATTGTGGTCCAGTCTTCCAGGAGACTACACCTCTCAGAGGAGCCTTATAATCACAAGGGATAAGGCACTGGATTAAGTTATAGTGAAAAAATGGTGCCATACCCCACACCAAGAATGGTGAAACACTTGTAAGTGGTTCATACAGCAGGCCAAGGTGCTATCTGAACCAGCCATTCGTGTGTGGACCCACCCCCACTCCCCGAGCCATTTGGCCAGGCACACAGAAGTGGCTATGCAAGTTGGTTGCTTCTGGGCACTTGATTAAAACAACTGCGGCCAGCAACTGGGAAGGAAACTCTGGCTGAGAATGAAACTGCTTTGCAATGCAGACATAGGCTGTCAGCTGCCCAGTTGATCCTCACTTGACCTAACCTAGGACCAGTCTAGCGCAACATGGGATAGTGCATGCTGTGCGGAAATGGCCCTGAACATAGAAAGCAACATCTTAAAATCTGAACAATCTGCCTATTGTGCAGTTTCTTATATAAGATTCTAAGTCTGTGGTGCCATTATTTATTAAGGTAATACAAAGATTGACTTTTAGGAGAGCACCACAGTGGCAGCAACAGAAATTTAGTAGGTGGATCTCAGCTGTCCGTAGCCTATGGAGAACTCAACCCATTCAACTTTTGTTACACCTCATTTATAAAACAAAGTGGATTCAAGATGAGCAAAATTTACAACATTTGCAGTAGCACACAACAGAGGAGGAAAGCTTTAAAACAGACTTATTACTAAACTTCCCAGCTGCAGATAACTATTAAAATCAATAAAGCAGAATGTCAATAATGTTTAAGAATCCCCAAGTGACAGACAAAAGTTGGACTTCTCTTAATGCCTAGAATTTGTTGTGCCTTTTATTTAAGGAGATTTAACAAGAAACATTGAATTTTCAGTTCATATAAACAGCAATTTAGAACATTTGGCAATAACATTGGTTATAGTTTACCCTCCACCAAGAATCTGCTTGCTTTTACTAGTTAAATGTTCCTAACACAACCATGAACAGTACAAACGGAAGACAGAAGCAACAGAATTTATAAACAGTTCTGTAACTAAAAATTAAAGGCTTGGGATTCTTTGACTGGCAAATAGTGCCATGCAAGTCACTTTCTTTGATGATAAAAATTATGAAGTGCATGACAGAAAAGAATGGTTTAATACCCTATGGTTATATTAAGTACAAAATGGATGATGAAAATAAACCGATCTTGTGCACAGCAGCATAGCCGGTTCCAGCAGTAGGCTGCCTAATTTTAAGCAACTACCTTTCTCTCTTCAGGATTTTAAGTTGCACGACCTTTCGGCTCTCCAAACAGTGTTAAAAACATATCCCAGAAGTAATTCTCTGGCCTGCACATTTTTACTGCAGGGAAAATTATTCCCAAGTTATAAAGAAGAAATCCTGACATTTGGTACATCTAAAACATAACAAAAAACAAAGGCTGAATGTCCATAAGGCATCCTCCACCTGGCCTAGGAACAAGATGACCAAACAGCTACTTCACCTGCAAGGTGGTTCTCTGGCAACATGTGCTTCCTTACCTGCATTCTTATATGCTCAGTTTCTCAGTAGGTAGGTTTACATTAGATCAGGAGGTCTTAACCAGGGGTCCACAGACCCCCAAGGGACCTGTGGAAAAATTTCAGGGGGCCTGTGAGCTTGAATTGAAAAACAAAAAACAGTCAACTTATCTTTATAAACTATGTGCTGCTACATTCTGAGAAGTAGTCTGTGGCTTTCACCTAACTCCATGGAACAAAAAAAGGTCAAGAACCCCTGCATTAGGCTAAAATGGGAAACTTCCTGGGCCATTTGTGGTCTATTGAGAAAACAGCCCTCCCAGAAGCCTTCATTCCTCAGTAATGAGGTTTTGCACAAGTTGCCGCCACCATTAGGCAACATCCTGCCCATACAGGGAAGCAGCCAAGGTTCTCTTTACTCATCTTTAGGAAACTGGAGTATCCTACTTGCAGTTATGTTAGATTCTAGGGAAATGCCTGGACTCTAGTCTATACTTTTATCTAGGGTGCATCCCCATGGTACTTTTTTGTGTCGCTATTGTCCCTCTACTGCAGCGGATCTAACAAATGCGTGTTCAATTCCGAATTAAGTGTCCCAATGGGGCTCAGCAAAACGCGCATTTTAAATGCACTGACCGTCCCCAAGGAAGCGTCTTTTGCTTACCTGCATCTTTTTCTCCCTGCCCCTCCCTGTTTCACTGGGTGCTTGGGCAATTCATTACGCTATGTACAAGTTGTCCAGCTGCCGAAACACCTCCCCCAGCCAGCAATCGTGCGATCATGCACTCATTCACAAGTCCACAAGAAAAATTTACAAGTTCTCTGTTCGTCTCCCCTGCTTGCAAAGGCAGTTTACAAGATCTCCGGCCCCGAAATGCCTCCCCCAGCCAGCGATCTTGCTCATACACTTTCACTTGCGGGCGGGTGGAAGCAATTCATTACAATGTATCTTTGCTGTTTCTCTTTGTGATTGGAATGCCTGCCTACTGTTTTCATATCGTGAATGCTGGCTGTGCATGAGAGGCAAAAAAAAGAGAGAGAGAGCTTGCCACCTCAGAGAGAACCCCCGCCCCTTTTGCCACGGAGCGTCTCCATGCAAAATGTTGCTTTGAATACCCACGTCTTCCCGGAAAGTGCGCTGGTAGTCTTCTTTAAAGGGCACTTTTTTTGCTGCGCATTTTCCTAATTTGTGGCGCTGGAAGCCCGGATAAAAGCCGTGCATGGAGGTGCTCAGCGACAAAAGAGGATTTTTAGTGGACTTTAAATTGCATGGGGATGCACCCCTAGTCTGCTTTAATGTATATGATCCTGTAAATGAAAACGATGTAAGCTCAGTAAACTGAAATATATTCTGTGGTTATGCACAGCTTAATGGAGCCTGAAATAAACAATGGGAAAATTTCTACATTTGGATCCTCAAATACTAGTTTCTGAAATCTAACCATTTGCTGCAAGGTTAATTTATACAGTGGAAATTACCTAGTCACACACCTCCATCACTTGGCTGTCTTAGTGATGTAAATGAGCCCTCACTTCCTTGTCACCTCTCAGTGATGGGGCGGGGGAGTGACACACTATGGTAAAGTATCTCTTCCTAGCCTGGAATTGGCCAGAGGGCTATGAGAGCCATGCAGAGTGCTTCAGTAAGTTTTGCCTACAAGTCTACAAATGAAGATACCCACATTACCAGTAGCAAATCAAGCTGGTACAGCACCCTCTACCAAAACTTCCAGAGTAGTTTATGCATTAAAAACACCAAGAACAGTAAATTGACTGATAATGCTAATACTTGGACTGAAAAACAGAAAGCAAACATGAATAGAAACTACGGCTGCATCTTCAATAAACAAAGAAGCTGAAAAATGGCTTAGAGGTGGTAACAACAACATTTACGTCTAGTGCCTTTTCCACCAATGGGCGGTATACAAATGCAAGAACTACAGCAGTAAAACTTAAATATAAAACATGATAAAACAACCTTAATACACAATAATTTAAAATACATATGTGGCAGTGTGTGGATACCACAGTTTTCATCTGAATTCTAATCTACATTAACAGGCAGAGAAGGAGTGTTGGAAGTGCATTTTCTAGCCTCTGGTGTGCATTAAGACATCAGTATACAGATGCTACCACTTATAAGTTACTTTTGAGCCACTTTTTAAAAAAACTGTATTTGGATGCAGCAAATGAGTACAAAGCAGGGTTTGGATGTTCAAAAAATACTAGAACTTTGCACTGAACTTAGACAGGCAGTCAGCACATGTGGGTTATCATCAGACACAACAACAAAAGCACCTCTGAGGCATCTTAGAAATGTGATTGTTCACTTTCCAATTTTGTCCCCCCCCCCAATAAATATTATGTGCTAGAAAAGGTCAGAACATGGGGGTCACACACTGTCTCTCTGAGGTGTGTCTAAGAAGCCCCTTTTGTTATGTCTGAACAGTCTGTGGCCCTTTCTGCACTTGGCCTTATTCTGGAATATATCTTGGGATAGGGGTCCGTTGTCTGCATGGTAATGCAGACTCAGGGCATACCACAGTCTGCACTAGCATTCAGACAACAGGCCCCTATCCTGAGATGTATTCTAGAATAAGGCCAAGTGCAGAAAGGGCCACAGTCTGTTCAGACATAACAAAAAGGGCTAGATAAAGAGCAGGCATGGATTTATCACAAGTGGTCTACTAGTCAACAATTGTGCAGCCCACGTTTTGCATTAAGTGAAGAGCAACAATTAAGAACAATTACAGTAGATTATCTGAGAGGGTCGTAGCACAAGCAGAGCCATGGCCAGGCTGCTAACTTCATTTAATACTGTAGCTGAGGTATATAGACTACTATGAAAAGTAAATTACCATGTAACTGTGAAAAGAAAGCACTAATCAACAGCATCCATTAGTGATGCGCTGTGGAACTGGTAGGGTCCAACTGCAGCCTTGATTTTCATCTCTACAATCTATGTTTTGGTCCACAAAGATTAAAACATGGGACACAAAGATAAAACCTCGAGCACCACTGAGGATGTGTTCCCACTTGACTATTCTGGTCCGGGTTGGACTATCTTTTGGTGTGGCTTGGACCATCCAATCCGGGAACAGCACCAAGTGCGCATTTCAGGCTGTTCCCATTTACTTGTTGGTAAAGTGGACCTACATGTGTACACAAGGAGATCAGCAGTTTGTGCAGGGAGGGGTTCACCTTTAAAACGCTTTGGCGCAGCAGTGGTGTGTGTGTGTGTGTGGCGGGGGGGGGGAAGGTTGCCAGTGGAGGAGCACGGCAGTTTTTTTCAGAAAGAAGAAGACAAGAGATGCTGCTGTGAAGAGGAGGTGGAGGAAGGAGCCACCACCACCAGGCTCACTGTTGCCTGGGCACGGCCAAGTCGTGGCTCATGGCAGCAAGCCTGGCGCCTCCTTCCTCCTTCTCCTCTTCGCCCACCCAGGCAACAGCGAGCCAAGGGTGAGGGAATAACAGCAGTGGCGGCGCCTCCTTCCTCCTCTGCCAGACTGCCATCAGGAGGGGAAATGGCTTACTCGCAGTTCTTATTAAAACGTTTAAATCTTTTTTGCTGTATTCCTGTACCGCCTTTTGCCTTTTCTTTAGCATGGCGAGCTGTGAGACCCCACCCACATATGGCTGGCATTGGGCAGGAGGTTGCAGCTCCACCTCAAAAAGCTCAGGAGTGTTCCCATCTAGAGAAAAAAAGTGTGCTCGGCTAGGAAACTGTAAGAAAAGTCACGTTTTCCCCAGGGTTCCCCGCCCCGCCTCCCCAGTTTTTGCAGCATAGTGCTCAGAAAAGAAGTGGAATGGGAACACTTCTTGCTGAGTTCGGATTACTTGCCTAGGTAATGGGAATGCTGGATGCCAAGTTCAAATCCAGTCCAAATTTTATTGCCTATGGGAACCAAGCCTGATTGTGCCTCTACTTCATAGCATACTCAAGCTATTCATACCTATCTAGCGCACCTCATTGCAGACAGGAAGTCACAGAAATCAACCCAAGTTAGTACAGTTCCACCAATTCACAGTTTTGATAATTTATTAAGAATACCAAAATTCAACACATCTGAAATCATTGCAAACTTCAGGAGAAGTAACAGGTTTGGCTGAACCAAAGGAAAGAGGGACAGCTAGTGAGTGGTGCTTTTATTTTTTTCCTCACACACCTGCATTCTTCTTCTTCTAGAGTCATGGACCTGCAGAGAAAATATTCTCACACACAGCCTCTTTGGACAGTTTGAATGCTACAATAAACAACTGGCTGTACTGGACAAAGTCGTATTTAATAGCCCAGAAAAAGGAAAGAAATTCTCCAAAAATTTGGTATATTTGAGGCTATTTAAGTCACACCAAAAAACAAACAAGCAAAAGACAAACCACACTTTTAAGTCAGGCTACATTTCCCACCCTTTCCTTCTGCTTTTCCTTAAGCATTATTATGATTATGATTATTAAACAATCATTAAGCACAGATATTTACAATTTAGGGCCTGTTCTGACTGACCTGTTGGAGTGGTCCCACCTGATCACTGATAAGGCCCACCCCTGGAGTGGGATAAGTACAGCACAGTGAGTGGGGGTAGTATGTGACTATGGCTGCACAACTGTGTGCAGCAGCTGGATCGCCATGCACCAGAAGCCAGTTCAGACTCTGCCATGGTATCCAGCCAGCCTATTCACACTGCATGCCCTGTTGGCCAGGATGGGGGTTAGACCACTGCATGCAGCGCAGATGGCCATCACTGCACTATTACCTTACCTGACTGGTATGGTGTTATATCACACCAGACAAGTAAGTGCAAAAACACCCTTAATCTCCTCTTTTGATGGCACTGGAGACATCTGGCAGCACTTTTTAGAATAAATAAATAAGAGATCTATGCCTCTCAGACTTTGGAAGATCAAGGTGTCATCTCCTACTAACTCACCACAAACTCCAAGCTCTGAGTTCTACTGAAGACTCTATCACTGCAGTCACTGGACGTTCCATGAAGGTTTTGCCTTTGTCTTGTAGTTGAGAATGCCCAAAAGCAATTGGTGAGCCACTGTGTAAAATGGGACCCTGGACTAGATGGGCTGGGACCTGATCCAGCAGGGCTCTTCTTATGTGCTTGCTAAGAATACAATAAGAATACAATTACCCAATCAGGTTTGTTGTATTTGTAGTTTATGGATTTCACATTTTAGTTTTACATTTATGTACGAGCTGTAGATTTTGTTTTTTGTTAATATAAGTGTTTCATGGTTTGATAGGTTTGATTGTTTTGGCTTTGGTAGACTTTGGCCACCACCCTGAGACTTTGATAAAAGGCAGTATAGAAATCGAAATAAATTGAAATAAAAAATACAAACATACTGAAGGAATGGGTTAGCTGGTGTGTGTGTGTATTTCACTTCATTCTAACTCAGTCTAATCTGTTTCGACAACCATGCTGCTTAATAGCTTGCACCTCCCACTAAGTAAACAGAAAATATTTTAGGTGATTTTCTATTTCTATCTTCTGAACCAGAGGCCACCACATTTCCTAGCATAAACAGCTTCAGGAGGAGGCAGCATCGATCAACACTCTTAATGCCTTAACCCACTACCCTTCCAGGATTTAGTTAAGACTGTATTGTTAAAACTTTACAAGTCCAGAGAAGGGCATGACGGTTATTACAGTTATATAAATGCTCAGTTTATTTTTTCTCCCCAGAGTGCGTAACAGAAGCCAAACTACAAAATAATAATAAAAAAGAAACCTAACTCAGGAAATGCAATTGGCATTGTCATTAGCTCTCTTTCAACACTTATTTATTTATTTCAATTCTCTGAGGCATTTGATGGAATTTATGGCAGAAATTCTGCTGGATGTACTTGCTGTTCTGGCATATATAACTAGGGTAAGTTTGGGTACTTGCCGCTGTAATATTGTCTGAACAAGGCTTTTACAATGTTTCCTACTGTTGCTTTTTCTATTAGTCTAATACTTTCCATTTTCCCATAAGGCTATAAAGTTGTCTTATGTTCCCTGACCTGATGTGATGAAGGCTGAATAGAAATTTAAGTACTAAATAATAAATAATAAAGTAGTAAATAAAATAAATAAAACTCTAGTCTATATACACTAAAATAAACATGGGGAGAACAGACAAATTAAAAGGGGAAACAACATTTCTAAAACAATAATACAGGTGAATAAAAATGAAGATTGTGTTACTAGGTCCATAATTTGTTAAAATGACAGAATTATTAGACTATTCTTGATGATAAAAATTAATAGAAGAGCAATGGATCTACTGCTAAGAGATTCACAATGGATACTTAGCAGTTCTCCCCAGGGGCACTTTGTCATATCATTTCAAGGTCAGGTAACTGAGAATCTGATGGGTAATTACAAGCCTGTGGTGAATGAACCAATAAATCCAAATCTCTTTGTTTTGAGACAGAGGTACAAATTCTTCCAAATCGCACTTACAATTAAACATACCAGGTAAATTCAAAAAACAACACAACTATTCCACCAAACAATCAAATTGGTATCTAATGAATTTATATCATGTTCCTATGCATGATGGAACCACAGCTGGTCAAGCAAAGCCAATAAGGTAATAAGGTTTGTGTAATGTGCTTAGGATCATTCACGATATATTTTTATTCAAGGTGGAAAAGAGATTGGGGGGGGGGGAGATTTGAATAAAAGATCCATTAAAGTGTTCTTAGTTAATCGAGCCCAGGGGAGTTTACAGATGCGAGAAAATAGCTGTTAAAATAAAAACTATGCTAAATATTCAGCTAGAAAGGCAGAACCTGAAAATATCTGTTTGTCTTGAACCCAGTATCAGTGATCTCTTATCAAAAGTTGACCTTTGGTTATGGGGCGGGATAGAAATGTAAATAAATAAATAAATAAGGAAGTGAGAATTGCAGAATAAAACACATTAAGTACAAATACAACATCACAGGGAACTGAGTGGAGAATTTGATTCAAATTCATGGTCCTTTCTGCACTGGGCCTTATTCCAGATTATATCTTGGAATAGGGGTTTGCCATCTTGTCCTTGGAGACATCTTTTAGAAGAAAATGCTATAATTTCAATCAAAAGGACCCCTGTTGCCTTTATGTTAAAAAGTGATACAAACAGAAGTCCTGCTGGAGATAATGTCTACCTTGTCGTCCCTGCAATTTTTCAAACGCTTTCCACAGTTTTTCATGCCATAATAAAAAGCCATTGTTGCTTTTCTAGCTAGCATAGCCAACTGGCTACACTCATTTATTGTTTTTGTTTTTAAGATCTGAAAACTACACATATTTGGAAAATCTAACTTCTTCCCACTGACTAAAGGATTGAGAAGCCTGTGAAGTTATTTTTGAACCTTGAACATGTGAGAAAACACTGGGCGATTTTGCACTTACCTTCCCGTTCTGTAGATGGGAAAGGTGTGCAATGAACCAACGTTGACTAGCATTTGCACTTGCGAGAGCTAGTCAAAAACCTGTATTCAATTGCCAGGCTGCTCTCCGCAGGGTGCCACCATCTTGTATGTGGTGCTCTGCGTGACTGGGCGTGCATCAGTGCTGTAACTACAGCAACGCTGATGCTCTGCGCAGTTGTATCAGGGGGTCATGTGAGCTGCCAGAGTGCTTGTGCGGCAGCTCCAATGACCTCCCTAGCCAGTAGAGGTGCGAATGGTCAGGTAGGTTCCTGTCATGTGGGGTAAGGGTTGGTGAGCTTGTGGTGTACGATAACACACACCACAGGTAGTTTATGACAGGTGAACAGCTGGGAAGGCAAGGGATGCTTGTAGGCTGTAAGCACCTCCTACAAGTGCAGATGCATTTGCCCAGATGTTCACCAATCTTGAACTATGGGCCAAAGTGCAAATTGGTCCACTGTTTCTTCTGTTGTTTGAATTCTAATACTACCTTGCCTTACCACTTCTTTTTATCAATCTGACCATAAACAGATCTCATGCCTCTGATTTCAATTAACTACAGTCTAGTTTTGCATCAAAACTTTTAACCACGATTAGATAGGGTAGAAAAAAACCTAATTCTTAGGGTGCTTCCACACAGGCCCTTTAACACCCATTAGGCACACTTTTGGAAGCACACGACCGCACACACGTTGCTGTTTGACACACTTCCGGTGAGGTGTGTCCGCACAGCAACACCGTTTTCAAACTGGTTTTCGGCGGCGCGTCTGCATTTGCAGGGTCTATTAGACACACTTCCGGTAGGTGCGTCCGCACCTATCCATGACTAAAAAGTGTGCCTAATGGGTGTTAATAACACACCACATTTCAAGTGGTCTTGCGCTGTGAAAACGCATCCACTTTGGATGCGTCTGCACGGCACAAGTGTGTCTATCTGGAGCCAGGGCGAGCTTCCCTAAAGCCCACCCTAGGCCACCCTGGGGGGAGCGCGGCGAATCCCCTCCTTACCTTGTCAGCGTCGACCAGTTTCTGAGGGTCGGCGCCCAGGATGCAGCGTGCCTGCATCCTGCGCGCCTCCTGAGTGGCTGGGGCTGCTACTGACAGCCCTTGCCCTCAGGAGGCGTTCTGAGCAGGCGCGCTGTCTAGTAAGAGAACCAGTTTTACTAAATCCGGGTGCAGTAGACCTGGATTAATTAGCCCCTGTGCGGAAGCAGCCTTAAACTGTAGTTAGCTTCAATTAACTCTAAAACAGAAGCAAACATTTTGGAATGCCTTCCCAACTTTTCACTGAAGAGGATGGGTACAGAGCTGAGGTTAGTTCTCATTATGATAAACCATGGTTTGTCATTACATAGTATACCGTTCAGTCATTTTAAAAACTTCAAGATGATGGAGATTACAGTGTGTACATTCCTCAGGAAGTATCAACAGTCCTCAACTTCCAGATGGCCTACCAGTCCTCAGAAGCATGCTAGTCAGGTGGTGGAAAACCATATGGCTGGCAGCCGCAGCCCAATGTGGTGTCTTGAAAATGAGGTATGATGGGACAGGTAAGGATGCAGATACACTGGAAAAGAGCAAAGGCATATGATTGGGGTGGGGGTGGGGCATGCGACAAGAAAGTGGGAGGCTGAGGTATGACGAACAAGAGAGGAATTGACCCAAATTGTTTGATTTAAACATCCCCAGTTTGATTTGATACTGGAACAAATCTCTTGAATTTTAAGGGCAGTTCAGTACAAAACCCCTCAAAGCCTCTTGGTCCGTTCTGAACAGAATGAGTCTGCCACAGCTCCAACTAAATATCTTCCTTCCTTCGTCCCCTCCTCCTCTACTATGGAATGCAAGAAGAACAAAATATTTTGGTTTAAAGGGCCAGACAAGTGTTCCTCTACTTAAATTTATACAAATGGGAACTATTATTTAAAAAAGAAAGAAAATGGCAATGAGGAATGGCAACTGCTTTGCTTGCTACTACTGGTATTAAAATAACTAGACCTCAAAAGTACCAATGTCAATATTCTATATAAAACATCGATCACAGCTGCATTAGACACTGTAGTTTAATTTCTAGAATTTGTGTTATCCCTGCAACTGGGATTCATCCTTGAGGAAAGATGTCCCACTCGTGCACAACCACTGTGTAACAACTGCATAATTTCTGATGCTTGGAAAAAAGGCTGAAAAGAGCCTGAAGCACAAGTTTTCTACTATCTGGCATCATCCTGCCTCCTGAAATTACATGCAAATTGCTTTAATTATAAGCAACTAAAATATGCCAGTTACCCATGGCCCTCCAGCTCATGATATTTACATATCCAGATGTGGTCCTTATTTCTCAATAAACCAATCTACTCCTGACCTTCGGAATAGCAGTTCTGCACAAGTAAAATTATTTCAGGTTTGAAAAAGCACTATTCAGCACTTCACCCTTCTGCATAAAAGGAGAAATGTCTAACAAGAGAGCACAGAAATGCTGGAAGCAGGAGTTGCTATATATCAATATATTCCAGCTCTTTATATGAAGTTTGAACTTAGTCAAGTGTTAATTTACATGAGAGAGGAGTTGACATTCGTTTTGCCTTATTGCAGAGATCTGAATCTCCATTGTTCTAATGTATAAAGCAAAAATGACAATAAAATGTCTTTCTAAAGATCCCTACATATACACAAGTCTATGCAAAGTGCATTCTGCCCCAATCATAAAACAAATCAGGCCCCCTCTGAAAAGTGTGATGGTTACACACATTTAGTTTCTCTCCTGCGCTGTTTATTTTTTTTTTTGGGGGGGGGGGAAATTATCCATTCACAATTTGATCTCATTTATTTTCATATTAATCTACACCATTCTGTTACAGAAGAATCTACATGCACCTGCACACATTCAGGCAAGCACTTCTTTCAAAAACACATTTACTTTAGAACATTCATTTTAAAAAATAAATTCTCAACTGAGAATTACATGGAAAACAAATAGAAGTTGCAAATACTGCTAGATATATACTTAGCTACATATTATTTCACGGCATATTCAATTTCTCACGCAAACATGTTTTGGAGATTAGTGACAGAGTGACCATAATTTTGGAAAAGCGTACTGGCACAATAAAACCTCAGTGCTTAAGTGGTCAGGTGAAAGCCCAGGGCTGTGTTCAGACATTGCAAAAGGGGTCCCTCAAAGCCCATGGTCACACCTTCACTTGAAACCTTCTTTAGTCCATCCTCCCATTTGAGTGCTCAGAACTTTTAATTTCTATCTGTCCAAACGGAGGGTGGAAAGTCCACAAATAAACCAGATAGAAATGAAAAGGCATGAGCAGTCAGACCTGAAGATAGACTGCAGAAGGTTTCAAGTGAAGGTGTGACCATGGCTAATGACATCTCATAAAGGTAGTGTATGGCACTCATGTTCCCAACCCTTCTTTAATCGACTTTTTCTAGTCCCTAATGTTTATGAGAGGAAGAAGGGGCAAAGAGGGACAGAGTGATGTGTGAACAATTCCATCCAAAACCTTCTGTGAGCTGCATCAGAGATGCTTTGGGGTTTTTTTTTGTGTGTGTGTCTGGGGGGGGGGGTTTGCTCTAGAAGTCATGGTGCCTTTCAGATTAGTCCTGATGGGCAGCTGAGCAAGGCTCTAACCATAAACCCTCCTCCTTATAGGAAAATGAAATTTTCTGACATTAAAAATGAACAAAAACACAGTGAAGATGATGATGATAATAATAATAATAATAATAATAATAATAATAATAATAATAATAATAATAATAATAATAATAATAATAATAATAATAATAATAATAATAATAATAATAATAATAATAATAATAATAATAATAATAATAATAATATTTATTTGTATACCGCCTTGTGGCGAACCAATCCGGGCGGTTGACAACAATAAATATAAAAACATCATATAAGAATAAAACATTATGGTCCCTCCCCCCCTTAAAAAGTATTAAACAATATGACAAATTAATATCATTATCCCACTGAAAATGGATGGTTGTGACCTGCTGTTTCTTGAAGAACAGTTGCAGTTTTGTACTCCAATGAACAAAAAATACAGCTGATGCAACTACACCTTTCAGGCACAGATCTGGTGAAAAATACTTTTTACTATTTGTTTCATATTTTTGACTATAAGAAAAATTAGTAAGCATCCTATTCTTGTCGGGACTGAACAGTTGGGGGTACTTCTGGATATATCCATTTCATATGAGCCTCAGTTTTTTTGGCTGATTTGCCTCTGATGATGACTCATGAGTTGCAACTACCACAAAATGCAACAGTACATCACATTGGCTTAAGTCATTCACACTGCTTTGCTATCTAGCCCAACTCAAGATACGGACAATGATTAGCAAAGCATAAACATCATGACGCAGTGCTACTTGCCAGACCCACTTACACACCCATTAAGATTGGTAGGAAAAGGCCTTACTAGCAGAGATCCAAGGAATAATGGCAGACCTTCTTGAAAGTGGATCCCACACCTTCTATTTGAGATGTACCAGCACTGAGATCTGTTAGGTACACCTTTCAGTGTTTGATTAAAAAGCATCTTTGGCTACTTCAGCACCACATAACTTGGATTGTGGCACAGACACCAGACTTGGTCCAGATTGCACATGCCAGGGGACATTTGCTCCACTGAAGCCCATTCCTGCTGAACTCGGGGGGTCAAATATGCTAATACTCAGGCTGCTGTCTCATACGTACTCTTAAAGAAATGTGAAAATATTCAAAATATTTTCACATAAAAGTTCAAATACCGCAAATACTATAGGAGAAGATGGATATATTAGCAGGCATTCTTATGCACCCAAACTATAGCAGTCTATTCCAAACGTACAAGTAAGCAAAGAGCTGAATTTAATTCCACTTATAGTAAAAATGTCTATGTTAATCTGTTGGTGTTTCATATAAGCAAATGTTTTATCTTGTTATTGTAACAAAGCAAAGCAAGATGTTCAGAACTCAGTCCGGAAATGGAGGAAAAATTAACAGCAGATGAAATTTACTGGGATGCTCATGAAAACGCGTGCTGTATGTTGTATGAGAAATTGCTTTTCCCAAGTTAACCTTTCAACAAGCCTGACAAAATTGGGAGAACGTTGGTGCTTTTAGACCATGACAACAGAAGCCGTAGGCCTTTGATGAATCATTATGATTCATTCTAGGATATCACATGGGGAGAAGAGTGGCTACGGTTCAGTGGTTGAACACTGCCTAGCAAGTAGAGGATCACAGGTTCAACCAATAGCATCTCCCCAGAACAAAGTGATAGTAAAACCTGTCTGCCTCTGCCAAGACAACTGTATGGATGCATCCATGTAGCCATAAGTCCCCTCCAACTTGAAGGTACCAGATAAAAAGAAGTGCTTACTGGGTTTGGAGGGGTGGGGTTGTAAGCAAACAATCAAAATCAAAATCACGAGTCAAAAAAATCTATGTCATGAAGAAAGGTAACGTAAATAAGGGACACATGACATACTTCAATTGCTGGAGCAGAAGAAGTTGTGCATATGTCTAGGAACATCCTTACTGCACCTTCGCTTTAAACCTTCTTCAGTCCATCTTAAGGACTGACTGCTCACACCTTCTCATTTCTACCCATTTTATCTGTGGACTTTCCACCCTCCATTTGGACCTCCCTGGATGGAAAGTGCATAAATTAAAAAAAAAATAGAAATGAAAAAGTGTGAAATCAGACCTGAAGATGGACTAAAGAAGGTTTAAAGTGAAGGTGTGACCATGGCCAAGATAAACTATCAACAGATAATAAAGATAGGTTGTTTTAGAATTTCTTACAAATCAGTCTCAGGGTATAATTATATGGGGCTTTGGGGTACTTATTTACAAAGGATTACCCCATCTGCAGATGCAGGGGGAAAAAATGTGTCACACAATTTTTGAAATAAGCACCTAAAAACTTCTTACCTTGTTTTTTTTCCTCATCACCTTCCTGAAGGATTCCCAGTCAGCTGAGCCGTGGGAAATACTAAAGCAGATGAGTGTGACGGTTTCAGGGTACAGGCTGCAAACTGCTTTGCTTTCTGGCCTTGCAGGCTTCTTGCAAGCTGCAATAGCCAGCCTTGTTGCAAACAGTTTGTTGCAAACCCTGGGATTTGGGCTGCAAAAAGAGCGGGAAATCCTGTGCGGGCCCTGTTGCAGTGATTGGCTGGAGTAAGGTTTTGGAGGGAAAAGCTGTCTGGGGATCTGAGTGCTGGAGGGGCTAGAGAAGGAGTTCCCACCAATCAGGCTGGAGGGACAGCAACCTCTGTTAGGAGTCTCCAGCAGCATTTTATTGCGGTTAGAGCCAATCAGGATCAGGGGTGTGTGTATAAATGAACACAGAGTACAGCAGAAGGAGTCTTCATGCTGGGACAAGAGCTGAAAGGAAAAGAGCTGAACCTAAGGGAGCTGGAACCAGGAGCTGACCAGGGGTCTTCACGCTGGGACAAGAGCTGAAAGGAAAAGAGCTGAATCCTGAGGGAGCTGGAACCAGTAGCTGACCATTGGGCTGTTGGCTGAGCGATTTCTGAAGGGGACAATCGAGGAAGATTGGGGCTCCGAGGGAGACTTCGCTAGCAACTATCCAAGGCTGGATGATCGGACAAGCAAGGATGGACTGGACCTTGTGATCATCTAGGGCCACGTTCTGGTACACTGGCTTGGCTTGAGCTGTGGCCAAGCAAGTCAGAGGGGGAGGAACGTGGAGAGGTTTGTCTTTTAAAAGGGGAACTATTTTCCTTTAGAGAAAGGGGTAGCTCCTAGCTTTAAGAGACTTGCAAATTTAAACCAACAACTATCTGAACCTTATTATCTTTTTAGTATTGCTTGTGTATAATAATAAACTTGTTTTAGTTCACTGTTGAAACGCTTGCTACCAGTGTTTTGTGTCCACACTGTAGTATTCACTTGGCTGTTGCACGAACCCAGCATCCTAACAGGGCCAAGCTACTCCTCAGAGAGGGCAGGCACTTACAGGATCGCTGGGTATCGTGACAATGAGCCTTTGGTCTTATATTATTTCTTATGGTTAACCAGACGTACCTTTCTTAAAGGAAATCTAACTACAACAAACTACTTATCAAAGCTGAATATGAATATGGCACAAAGAAGGGGTTTCAAAATTATTTTCACAAAAGGAATATATTGTATATTTGGACCTAACTGCAATAAAATTATCTGGTGAATTTCTTTTTTTTTTTTAATTTGCGTAAGTAAGACAATTTGTCAAGGTTTTTTGTAACCAAATTTATTCTTTTTGATAATTCACACACTTCCTGGAATACCCACCTGGCCTGCCTGAAATCTTCTATTCCTGCCATTATATCTGCACTCTTAGGGTGCTTCCGCATTTACCGGGGTAAATCTAGATCTACTACATCTGGATTTAGTAAATCCAGTTTCCAGTAGATGCGGATTTACTAACCCCGGTTTGGAGTAGTTCCGGATTTAGTAAATCTGGATGAAGGTAGATCCGTATCTACCCACACTCTGTCCTTCCGCACACACGGTGAAAGGAAGCTTTAGATCCAGATTTGAGTTGGGTGCTGTGTGGACGCACAGCACCCACCTCAAGTCTGTGTTCCGGGGGTCCTCCCCCGGCCTGCCATGATTGGCTCTGCCAGAGCTGAGCATGGCAAGCCGGGGGACTCCTATTTCGTGGCTCGCCCTTGCCCCAGAAGCACCTGATTCTGGCCAAGAGGCCCCAGGAGGCTCCGTGCCTCCGTGATGCACACCTCCTGACTGGCCAGGGCAGCGTCTGGCAGTGCCTGACATCAGGAGGCTCTCTGTGTAGGTGCGCTGCCATGGCCAGTTAGGAGGCGCGCAGCAGGCAGGCGCGGAGCCTCCTGGGGCCTCTCAGCCAGAATCGGGGCGACAGCAAAGTGGTAAGGACGGGATCGTTCATGCTCTCCCCCGGGTGGGCTAGGGAGGGGTTCGGGGAAGCTCCCCCTGGCTCCGGAAGTGGCAATCCGCCGCTTCTGGGGCGAAGGCGAGTCGCGAAATAGGAGTCCCTTGGCTCACCATGCTCAGCTCCGGTGGAGCGAGTCATGGCGGGCCAGGGGAGGGCCCCGGTTAGGCACCTTTCCACTGTGTGGACGCATCCTAAACGGATGCGTTTTCACAGTGGAAACACCCATTAAGACTACCTTGTAAGTAGTCTTCCGGTAGACCCCATTAAGCACACATTAGAGAAAGATAGGTGCGGAAGTGGCTTCCCCTATCTGTCTCTAATGGGTACCACTGTGCGGACACGGTTTACCCATTCTGTTGTTTATGGGTGTTGTTGTGCGGACACAGGTTAGCCAAAGCGTCCTTAATGGGTGTTGCTGTGTGGATGTGGGTTTCCACATGTGTCCTTAATGTATGTTTAAGGGAATGTGTGGAAGCACCCCTAGAAACAAGTCTCCTCATGCAGACACATCCTACACAGGTGGTTCTCTTGAGAATCATCCTGTACTTACCCACCTTCTGGGATTTGTTTATATACTACCTTCTTAGCCTTTTGGATAAGATCAGGTGTGCTGTAGTACATTGTTGCTCCTAGAATTGAGATGTTTCTTCCATTTCTACTCCTTATTCAGTCTACAAACTCCAAAAATTCCAATGACATTTCTGTTAGACAAACACTGTATCATCTTTGGCTATCTTATCACCTTTAATAGATGATTGTGATGTCCAGCCAGGGTTAACTGCCCTCAGTCCGACACCCACGGCTCTCTGCGCTCCTTTTTCCTAGTAAGCTCTGAAAGCCTCGCTCCAGTGTCTGACATAAACCTCAGGCTGCAATGCACACTTCCCTCTTCCCCTAAGCATCACATTCCCCTTCATTGTTTTTATGTGTTTCAAATGGAAAAACTTTTCCCTTTGCTGCTAACAGCCATCAGCCCCATATCCTTCAAGCAGCAGTGCTGTAACCAGCCAGATCACTATAGCAATGAGGCCTCTGACATACTCAGACTCGATTCGCTTAAACTCATAAACTTCTTTTATTGATGCAAAGTACTAAGGCAACATGTTTCAACTTAAAGTTTCTTCTCTTCAGTTCCCCAAACCTTCCTTTAGCACTATACTCTCAGGATCCCTTCCCTTTTCTCTTAAAAGGCTTCTCAGAGACCCGGTTGCTATCCCAATCCACACACCCCATGCATTAAACAGATAATCAATCCCGACTTTCTCCTGCCCTGCCCTTTTATATCTTTTCCCTAGGAATTTCTGCTTCGTCATTGGCTGATTCCTTGGGCTGTTTTCACCCATCGCACTAATGGGGCAGGCCACGCCTCCTTCCACTCTAACAACTTTTCCTAACTGCTAGCTAACTGCTAGCTAACTTACTTACCTAATCTAGGGTTTATCACAATGATTATCTAGCTGCATTATTATTATGCTTCTTTCCTACCCCTTTGTTCTCTTTCCTGTGTTACCCTCCTAATTTATTAAGAGCTAAGTAACACAGGCCAATGATCGAGACAAGTGTAATTTGAAGTCTTAAAGGCTACAGTGCAAATAGCTAACATGATATACATTGTCACAAGTTCAAAGAGCCACATAAGGCACCTCATTTCAAGTCACTCTGAAACTGTCTAAAATGTTTCTTTTGAATGGAATGCTTTGTGTTGCTATCTATTAATTTGACCCTAGATCTGCTCTCGTATGTGTGGGTCAATCTATGCAACAGTGCAAAAATGAGCACATATGCATCCTTCATGCCCTCTAGCCCCTTACCTGACAATGTACTGTGATGAAGCATTTTCCCCCTCACCTCCTGACACTTACCTATCTTGCTGTGCTGCAAAGAAGGATTACTCACCACGAGCAGAATTAGGAAATCTCCCACCAAAGAAAAGCACAATCCTTTATTTTTTCCCTCCTAGAGGTAACATCATCATGTATTTTAACTGTAGCCTCTGTAAGTCAATCGTGGTCAGCTTGAAAAGTAAAAGAAGCCATGGAAGAATTTCTTATTTACTTATCTGCTTATTCTATAAACAAGCCAAAGCAAGAATAGATGAGAAGAACTAACAGGTGAAATAGGACTGCCAGTTCTATCACTGCTCATAGTCAGGTTAGGGGCCAATTAAAGAGCTCTTTTCCTACTCCATACAGTTGCTCTGGATGTGTGAAATTAAATCACTAGGGCTTAAAAATTTATCTCCTTGTGTATCACTGCTTATAAAGATAATATTTAACACAAATTTTCCTTCAGTGTGTATATCATCTATATTACACATTGAAATAACATCATCGCTATCACAGTAATCAGAAATAATGGAAAGGGACTCATGGCCAGGAGTATACAGTCACTTAAGATCAGTCTTTATCATATACTATTCTATATAATGAATATATCAAATATGTGGGCATTCTGTAAAAACATATACTTATGTAGTTGTATCCTTACATATGCCATCAATTTACCATGCTGCTTCAACCTTTTCACAAAATCAAATACAATTGGTATCTTCAATTTCACATTTTTTCTCAAGTGTTATTAGAAAATAATTGGAGGTAATAGGTGTAGCTCACTGGTAGAGCAATACAGGGTTGTCAATTGGATCCCTGGTATCTCCCCAGAAATAGGCAACGGCAAACCACTTCCGTGTCTGTGCCATGGTGGTGCCCATGCAGTCAGGCACAACTCAGAGGTACCCAGCAAAAATTAATTTAAAATTCACAACCAGGGACACGATCACGTCTAGGGTGGCCCATTTAATTCACAGCTTCAATTCAGCTGTTTGGTTACCAAGAATACAGTAATTTATTTTTTTATGCAAGTAGAAGTATTAATTTCATAGACTATGATTATGAAACTGGATCTCTCACTTTTAAGAAAACTGATACAACAAAGGCAATACAAAATTAATCAAGTGACTGGATTTGTGAGGGGAAATTTAACAGAACGTGCAGAAAAGATCTATTTACATTATTTTTAAATATTAAATATTTACATTATTTTTAAATGTATATGATGTAATAGCCATTATTCTTTCTTATGCCATATTACTATACACTTCATATTAAAAATGAAACTTGTTTCAGTCTCAAAACATTAAAAAGGAGTTTTATGTTATATAAAAATAGCTTTCCTCTTTTCATTGGTCACCTGCCAGTTTTCTTGCACACAATGTTATGCACACACCTTTAAAACAGGTTGGTGAAAAATTGGTCCCTTTTTGCCTCTAACATTTTGCCAAGGAACACCTGGTTTGTACTTAATAGGTACCATAAAATGAATTAAAACTAGCATTTGGATTTGGATTTAGTCCACCACACAAGAACATTATTTAAATCAATCTTCTTTTTAAATGAGTTGCACACTCTATACGAGTAAACCCCATGGAAACACTGAACTTATACATGGATGAAAAATCAGATGGAATCACTAAGCAAATAAGGCAAATCATGCAATTTTACATGATTTCTTATTAGTAATTGAAAACATATAACAAAATAACTAGAGTTTAAAATGTGAATTTGTAGTAAAGCATTCTCACATTATAATATGACTATCTCAGCAGGTTTACCTGAGAAGTGTTGACATGAAATGTGAAAACAAAAAATTAACAAATATCCTAAAATCAGTTTTGTTTAGCTCAAAGAACTATATTCATATATTATAAATCACCCTCAATTATTAACGCTGAGAAATCACTATAGCTGGCGGGAGTCTTCAGGAACACTTTTTACTAGCTCACACTGTTTCTGGACATGAACTACTATAAACAAGAATAATTATTTTATTCCCAACCCATTCTTTCTCTCAAAACGAGTCTCAGAAAAACCACAAACTATAATAAAATAAAATAAAAACACAGCAGAAGTAATTAAAACAAATTTACAGTACATCAATAACCTCAAGATTGGACTAATTTAGCACAGTCTATGAAATGCTACTTTTATTTTTGGGCTAGTAGAGGCAGATCACTGGTTAGGCAGCAGGGCAGAAATGATAATAATCATGAGCATTCAACCATTTCACTTGAAGAGTTGGCTTTGCTGTTACTTGCTCCCATCCATGCAGAAGTGACTTGTACTTTGGAACCAGCAATGTAGCAGCTCGGATGAAGCCCAGTACCTGAATCATCTCGTGATCTGCAGCACTACAAAATGTGATTTGGAAAGAATAACGGCTTCTCCTAAACCAGTTCCAATGCGGAAACCACTGCTGAGCTGAAGTGTAAAGTTTTCCTCGTGTCACAGAGAAAACTTGGAGCCGGGACTGGATCCAGATCCAGACGGACTAAGGAGTAAATCCCAGAAAGGCCGTTTCTTCACGGCAACCTTATCTCGTATTCAAAACGTTTTCAATCCTCGGAGTCCGCACGGCAGTTTGGCTTAACACGCTTTCCCCGTCTTAAACCACCCCAAAGCGTGGTGAATCTCAATCCTGATTTCAATAGGTCTCACTCCGGATTGTGCGCTTGAAATGTTTTAATTTTTTACTGTGTGGACAGTACTGTTTTAAGGGATGAGAATCCATGTTTAGGGTTTCCCTCTCCCAATAGCTTGCTTCCAAAGAGTGATTTCAGGGTAAAAATCCACTTAACAGCGATTGCTACACTGTAGCGATGGAACCACTTCACACCTCGATGGTTAGAATAACAATGTTGCAATTTTGCACAATTATAAAAGTTCTCCTTTAGAAAGGGAAAGGGAGGGAGGAAAGCATCTGAGGTTCTGTGTGAATGTTTAAAGCAAAGGTGCTTTACTTGCCACTGCTGCGGTGTGCCCTGAGCAATGGGTAGAGGAGGGGAAAGAATTGCTGGCTGCCTGCTGCCATTTTTCCTCCATCCAGGCAAGTGGCAGCCACCCAGCCACCCAGTTAGGCTCCGTAAAGGGGTCCCTTATGGGAGGCGCATCCATGCCAGGAGGAAGAGAGCAGGGCAGCACCGAAAAGCAGCTTTTAGAAAGTAGCCACTTGAGTCCTCCCTTGAGTCACATACCCCACGTACGATCCTCAGAATTCGGATCCAACGCGATTAAGTTAAAAGTAATGGGAACAGGCAAATTCGCGTTTGCATCCGGTTCTATTATTTCGGTTTAAGGAAACTGGATTAAGCTTTTAATGGGGATGCGCCCAATGATTCAGTTTTTACAAAACTCAGTTACTACAAAAGACATATTGTTTATTTTGTAGCATTGTGTCATTGGTTCACTGTGGAACACTACAATGTATCTGTCATGTAAGCAGGGTATGAAAAATGTTTATGGTAGTGACATTGCCTAGCAAGACAGGGCTGAAAGAGAAAATTCCACACTGGCCAGACCACATCAGCGTGTGAAAGGGAGGCTCCCGGTATGCTTGTTACTCGTCTGGTATACTGCCATGTGAAGAACCTCCATAAGAGACAGCTGGGGCAGTTGAAAACAAGGTATCTAACCAATGGTGCTTCAACCTTCACCTCTCCCTGCAGCTCCAATACAGACCAGTGTTACTTTCTTTTCTTTTACATTTTTGAATTTAAAGATTTAAGTTCAAGATTAAGTCTCTATAATTCTAATACATATATTTTTAAAATATCATATAGATGTGATGGGTGATGCAGAGAAATAGAATATTAAAATGTCCCCCAAAAATCTAACAGAATAAAAAAATGATTAAAATAAAAATAGTGCATAAGACCACTTCTTTCTGCTCCGTTTTCCTATTTTCACTGCCTTCCTGTCATAGAAGACACATTTCCTCCTCTCCCCCAAAATGTTCCTGAAGCACTCTGCATCTGATTTAATTTCTTTTTACCCTAAATAGTCTTTTATGTGTTGTATCTCTGGGTATCTTATATGGAGGTAATTATGGTAGATTAATTCAGTGTTTTGTTTTTTAAATCATATAACATATTGACTTAATACAGACTATTCCTTTCCCCCAACCTCTTATCAACCTATAAATTAAATATTGTATAGACACTGGTCTTCCTGTTGAACAAGTAAAACTGTGGCTTTTTCATCAGCATACATTCCCAAATTGCAAAGCCTCACTTCCCACAATCCTACCCACAATGCTGTCAGTTTCACACCTAGAGCCACAGTTAAAAGGATTACGAACATGTTTGACTTTGGTTCAGCTCTGAGCCAGCAGGCACATAGTTTAGCTCAATTTAGCCAATCTCCTGAACATGAGTGGCTGCGTTTACAGGCCTAGCTGAAGAACTGATATTAGATTTTTACTGTCTAACGTCAGGTGGTTTCTCCCCCTTTGCAGTTTTCTGAAGCCACTAGAAATATGCCCAAACAGAAAGTTTGTGGTTCAGTTTCAACTGAAGTGTCCAGAATGAGTTTGGTTTCATTTAGAACCTGGTCAAACAGATTCAACCAGGTTTCAGATAGAATGTCAAATGGTCCATGAACCATTCAAATAGTTAAAAGCATGAAATACACATTAAAAAGCCCTATTTAAAGAACCAGACTGTGTCAATTCTGAATGATTTATATCAAGCCATTAGGTTTGAACTGATTGGTCAAACACCTCTGGTCTGATTCAACTGCAGCCCCTTTTAAACTTTTCAATCACATCATGACATTGACCAAAAACAATTTGAACAGCCTAAAGAGCAGTTTGAGATGTTGTGCTCAGGGGCAAAGTTCAGGTGACTACAAGTGAGGTTTTCCAAATTGTTCCAAAACATTCACTGGGAGCTGCAGACGAAATCAGGATAGTAAGGAAATATTGTCCCTTTCACCAGAAGACTACCTGGAAGACAGTGGGTGGGCATTTCTTTCTTTCTCTTTTTTCCTCTCAAAGCCTGCATTGCCAACTGTCCTGTTGCCTTGGAAATACAATATTTTTTAAACAAAGAGTGCAGATTGCCTCTGGACGTTCTCCATATTCAAGCCAATGTGCTATATAATAGCTTTCCATAAATACCTAGGTGCCTTATGATACACGTGAAATGAACTTGGCTAAACTTCCGAAAGATGACCCTGGGTAGAGTTCTTCTGATGTAAGCTATATATAAAATACATCTAGGAGTGGTTCCACATTGGCTACCGAAAAACAGATTAAAGAAAATCCATTTCCCGAGTATCTGTCCTCCGGAGAATCTGTCCAAAATAGGGATGGATCCGAAGAGGCCTTGTGCGTCCACACACGCACAGGGAGGACAGGTTTTCTGGGTGTTGTGTGGAGGCCGCAGCACCCATTCCCAAAGGCACCTGGCCTCCCATGCCACCTCCACCGCCGCCCCCGGAGCCGTGGGATTGGAGCATTCAGCTGCCAGTCACTGTGCGTTTCTGCCGGCACGCGGTGCATGGGGGAGGGGCTCCAGAGGCAGACCAGTCTGCTTCTGCCCCTTCCAAGGTGGCAGCTGCTGGCACATCCGTCCCTTCACCTCTCCATGTGCGGAAACGTCCTGCTTCCACACGGATCAAGGCGAGGCAATGGACTGAAGCCCTAATTTTCAGGTCTTCACGGAGGACGGATTTTTTTGGTGGCGAGACCCCCATTAAGGCTGGATCTCGCACACCACTGTGCAGAAGCAGTTGCCTGGAAGGGTCGCTCATCTGTCCTCCAGTGTGGAAGGTAAGTTTCTAACGTCGTGTCTTCACGGGATGCCTTATATCAGTTTCCCAAAACCGAAATAATTGAACCAGGTTGAAACTGTCTCCACTGCTTTCAACTTGATCCGGTTGATCCACACCCTGACGGCATCCCGATGGCAACCTTATCTCAGATTCAATCCTCAGAGTCCGCACGGCAGTCCTTTCCTCCCCGCCCATTGCCAGCCATGGTACCCACCCCCTCTCTCTGATTGGTGTTCCCTCCCTCGCTCCCAGGATAAGCCCCTCTCACTTAGTTCAAAGTGACAGAGATCAGACCTCTCCCCCGGCCGATGGGGATGGTTGAAAGGGGCGGGGAAGGAGGTGAAAAATGAACCAGATGTATCGGAAGGGAAATTTAACGAGAGATGTGGAGGGGGGGTATGTAGCAAAAGTGTCTGATTTCATAGCTGCCATGAAAGCCTGCCTGCTCTCACCCTCCCTTCCCTGTGCCTCATCCATGCCTTTTTTGCCTCTTTGTTCTGATCAGCTGTAGCGATCGTGCACTAAACTCTGTAAAATTCTGTCTGCTTCCTCCCGCCCTCATCACTGTGCAGCTCTCCACCTCCTTTCCTCTGCACCACCTTTCCCTCCCCCTTTTCTTCCAGCTTTGTGCTCTTCAATCCAAGCCCCCCCACCATCACCCCCACCGAAGACGTCTGGATCCCCTTTTCCCACCTGTGCTTCCCTCGCGCAGAGAGGCTGGGCTGGAGGGGACTGAGAGGCTTTTCCTTCGCCTCACGCCTCTTTTCCCCATTGCTCAGGGCACACAGCAGCAGCGGCAAGTAAAGCCCCTTTCCTTTAAACATTCATACAGAACCTCAGCTGCTTTCCTCCCTTTCACTTTCTAAAGGTCTGAACTGTTAGAATTGTGCAAAATTGCAACATTGTTAATCAGGAGTGAAGTGATTCCCTTGCTACACTGTAGTGCTGCTGTGTGAAGGCTGGTCCAAGAAGTTCAGGCTTGCAAGGTGGAAACTTGGGGTGCTGAGAGAAGCCTTGAGGCCATCCATTCCCTGTCCTTGCTTTGGTCTCCTGAGGGGTGGAAGGAGATCGGGGCGTGTGTGTGTGTGTGTGTACGGGCAAGAAAGGGGCCTGATCCTTGGGTGCAGAGGCCAGGGCTGGTCATCTCTGCCTGCATCCGGGTGCGGAGAGACAAAAGGGGAGAAGAGGTTTCTATTTAATCTTACCCCCTTTCCATTCACCCAGCAGATCCTCCATGTGCCTTTTCTTTCCCTTTGGCGCATTCAGTGGCTATTAAAAAATAAAATAAATTCAAGACATGTGGAGAAAAGCTTCCCGAGGGATCCCTCCTCCCTGATCGATGCCTTAAGGGTCTTTTAATTAAAAAAAGGGGGTGATTGAGGGTCCCTTTGAGAATAAAGAGAAGCCCCTTCATATCCCTAGATTTGGCAGAAGTTGTATGAAGAGCACTGCCAGGAATTGCACTATGCTCATCAAAGTGGTAGCATGCTGATCACACAGTTGCCCTTGCCACACTAACATTACACCTGGGCAACTGTCATTCCCCAGCTGTGATATTTCTGGCTGAGAAATCATATAGACTACAAGGAATGGCTCCAGTAGCAAAACATTTATTGTATCCAAAAAACCATGGGCAACCTGCAATGCTTAGGACCTTGTAGGTCTGCACTAGTGATGGAGGACAGCAACAGCAGGGCTGCCGGAAGAGCAGAAGTATGCACACTTTAGACCATTTCCTCCCACTGTTCCTGTACAGTGCTCTAAAGAGTGTTTACGGTGGGATTGTGGCTTGTTGCATGTGGGCTCATGTGGACTTGCACTCCTCCTGTTGTAGCCATGTGCTTCCCAGAATACCTCACTTCTGAGCACTGTACCAAGCTAAAGTAGAGCTCTGCCAAGGCACAGAGACCTCTAGAATATGTATAAAGTTATGACTGGTATTTAGGCTAGACATGGTGGAAGCATCACATGGGGCTTCCTCTTCAGGGTCCTCACTCCTTTGCAGTAGTCAGTAACATACTACCATCAGACTAACATATGATTTTTCACATGCTTCAGGAATTAACCTATGTATGAGAGGAAGTGATTGATAACACAAATCTAAACAAATCAGATCTATTGCTAGCTGCCTTTAGCAGTGGCAGCTTTTGGCCTTCCAATCTGGGTGAGCTTAGGTGTGGGTTGTGCAACTGCTGGCCACAAAAACACATGCTACCCCCTGGTCAGCTCTTGTTCTGTTGCGCCAAGGAATAGTGCAAGTGTCTGTGGCCAGCATTTATCTGGCCTGCCCCTGCACCCACCCAGATCGATAAGTCAGGGGCCATCACTGCCCATTTGTGATCTACTGAATGTTTTGAAATAGAAAGGGGAGGAGCACTTCACCTATCAATTCCTGCACCGGAGACTCTATCTTGTCCTGTGGTCTATTTTGTGCTTGGCTGACAAAATGTTTTGAAATAGCCATTTGCACAGACCTGCATGCACCTCAAGAGTGAGAACAAACTAGGAAGACTATACTCATATGATACCTGTCCATGTGACGGCCCATACAACCATGCAGATGTATTCCATACAAATAAAAAGGGAAGTGTTTTTTTTAAAAAAAATACAGATTATTTTAATTTTTTTGTCTATCTCATCTGTGGAAACAAAGCCATTTGCATTCAAGGTTCAGGAAGTGAGACCAAGCACTTTTCCATTATGCCATCTAGGAACTGAAGCTCCATAGCTAACAGCATGCAATGGGAAGTGGTGGGCAATCACAATTCAACTTCACTTCTGTAGCATATATTAGATAGTCTTTTTTATG
This sequence comes from Aspidoscelis tigris stejnegeri, assembly GCA_023333525.1. NCBI lineage: Eukaryota > Metazoa > Chordata > Lepidosauria > Squamata > Teiidae > Aspidoscelis > Aspidoscelis tigris. The sequence goes on along the minus strand of JALMGA010000005.1, from coordinate 62,930,382 downwards.
TAAGGAAATACAGGAAGCACATTTTGGCAGGAATACTCAATTTTGTAATTTCCAAACAGTTCTGTTCATGCAGAAGTCTTACATTTTCCAGACTTCCAAATGCAATGATAGATTTGGAAGATTTCATATTAAGATGACGTTTGTTGATGTGTTATTTGCATTTCTTCGCCAATTAATCTGAACTTTTTTCTGGCCACGGAAAACAACTTGGTAAAGAACAAAAAGTAAACTTACTCTGACGGATATATATGAGAGGAGACCATTGTCAGAAACAAGTGAACAGGTTTGTCTTTGAAATTATTTTGTCAACTGCATGGTGGTATCCTTGCTAACCTTATTTGGCACCAGTGAATAATTAGATACACAGGGGTGTGACTCCAATTGAAGGTGTTGGCACTGTAGCATTCTGTGAAAATGTTAACTATGAGGTTAACTCCAATTTTCTCTTCTTTAATTAAACGCACATGGTACTAATGAGGTAACCTACTGTTCCTTGATAGCACTAATTAGCTAAGAGGAGAGTACACTCTCACACTGCAATTTAAACCTAAAAATAAGGTTGAGATATGCTAATTGCAGGCAATTTAAAACAGTACAAGTTGTGGAACTAGTCATAATAAGGGAAAGTGACTGCTTTATAGCAATGTAGCTGTAACTTTGCTTAAAATCAAAACAATCTACTCATTTTTAGGGTTATTTTGTAAAATATCCAAGACAGCTTACAAGCGCATAAGGAAAAGCCAATAGGAAGGAATAGATTTGACACATTGTTTGTGGAATACAATAATGCATTATCAGTTAATCTTTTCTACAAACTAAAACCAAGACTTTCATAAATATTAAATGCTTAACGCCATACCTCTTACTGACTCATTGGAAGAGCATTTTGCCCATTAGACCACGTAAAAATGAACATTTGCCTCAGGAAGTGAATAATGCATTATGTGGAGGAGACACTATAAAATATGGACACAAAATAAATATAAAAATATATGAATCATATGTATTCCTAGAAGAAAACATTCTTCAGTAATCACATTTGTCATCCAGTAGCCACTTGATCTGTTCCAAGCATAACTAGCTTTCTTCCCATAATCTCTGAGAAATTGCTGAAGTTGGTAATATAATAAACTGGGCAATTTGGACACTAAATTTGACATCAGTTAGAGAAAACATCAACAATTTTCAGTCTTTACTTTAAACTCTTCATATCTGATATCATAAAATGCAGACATGAGTCTTTTTGGAAACACAAGGTAATATAATGTGACAATGGCTTAATGTGATGATTTTGGATTTGTATGTTTGTTTGTGTCTGAATGAAGATTTGTTTCTATGTGAAGATAAGCAAACTCATGCATTATAAACTGTGTTTTACCTATCTAATTTTAGATTTAAATGGATGTTGATGCATAATTTCCTATGCATTCACCTCAATTTTTTTACTGCTGCTTACTTTTCTAATTAATGAACAATCTAATGTCTCTGAAGTTTCTACCAATAATTCACTCTTTCCTACAATCAGTAAACAACATCTTTCAAAGCATGGGTGTCCCCCTTTTATATTAGGGTGACTGTGGGGGTATCATCCAAAGCAGGATTTGGCCTTGACTAAAATAACCGTTGCCAAAGCCTGTTCTCAATCTCAAAGAAAATTCCCAACAATCTACCCTCCCATGTATCTTGGCTTGGGAAGCCTCCTATAGCTCTAGATGTCATTACTCATTCTGCTATATTTGGATATTCCGGAACAAAGCATGGATATTCTAGAACTTCTCTTGGTATAAATAATAATAATAATAATAATAATAATAAATAACCAATGTCTGGATGTAGCATAAGTGTTAGGTACTGCTAGAAAACCATGGTACATGGGTCTAAGGCTTAGGAAAGCATGATACTTAGGAAGACCTATTTCCTCTATACAGCACTTGTAAAGACAACTATACAGTGCTTTACTATACAAACAAAACCCCAACAAACTGCTAGATATTAATTGTAGGGTATCTTGCATTTACTTGTGCAAGTCTGGATCTGTGGATCCTGGTCAAGTAGAGGATGGTCCCAATCAATTCTGGACCCTGCACTAGCCCCAAAGCTCACATGATCTTTGGAGCTGGTCCCAACGGGGACCTATTTCAGCAGTGCAACAAGATGACCTACAGAAATGGGTCCCACATGGCCCTAGTGCACTTATCAAGGTCTACTGGTATTCTAGTTCTAAAGTGAGACATTTGGAGTCTCTTGATTCAGAATATGTTCTGGACTCTGCATAGAGAAAGGTTACTAGTGATGGCAGAGCCTCTCTAGTATGCATGAGTGTGTGGACAAAAAAGATCCAAAAGGCAACCAAGATCTGTAACAGAAGTAAGAGGTAAATGCAGAAAGGTTTCTAGAAAATCATACCATGAAGAAAGTGTTGAAAGACCACAGGAAATCTCAATAACGACTGATTATGAAGTTGTTTAAACTGTATTTTTTTAACACACTACCCATCTGATTCAAAGAAACAGGTAGCACTTTCTTTCTTTCTTTCTTTCTTTCTTTCTTTCTTTCTTTCTTTCTTTCTTTCTTTCTTTCTTTCTTTCTTTCTTTCTTTCTTTCTTTCTTTCTTTCTTTCTTTCTATCCTGCCCTATACCCGAAGTTCTGGGCGGGTAATAACATTTAAAATCAGAATATATTAAAATGATAGTATATGTTAAGACAGTAACAGTGTCTGTAAAGTGGGAAGAGACAGTATATTCCCATTTAGCCAAAGGCCAGGGCAAAGAGTTGCATCTTCATCACCTTCCTAAACATATACAGTGAAGAAGCCTGATTCACCTCAAGTGGGAGACTATTCCTTAGCCTAGGGAGCCATCACTGAGAAGGACCTCTCCCAGGTGCCCACCGCTTTTACTACTGAGGGTGGCAGGACAACCAGGAGTGCCTCCCCTCCAGACCTAAAGGCATGGGCAGGTTGATATGGAAGATATGTATTTGGGAACCAAGTCTTATAAGTCAAAGTTAACACCTTGAATTGGGCTTGGTAGCAAATCGACAGCCAATGCAACTCTTTTAAGACCTGTGTGATGTACGTCTGGACAGCTATCCCAGTCAGCATTCTGTACCAGCTGCAGCTTCTGAACCGTCTTCAAGGGCAGCCCTATGTAGATCACATTACAATAGTCCAATCTGGAAGTTACCAGAGCATGGATAACTGTGGCCAAATCATCTCTGTCCAAAAAGGGCTTCAACTGACGCACCAGCCACAGTTGGGAACAGGCACTCTTGACCACAGCCTCCACCTGGGCTTCAAGCATCAGTGCAGAGTCCAAGAGCACCCCCAAATTTCACACCTTTCCCTTTTCAAGGGCATTACAACCCCATCGGGGACAGGGTGTCTCCCAGCTACACGGACTCGAGACACAGTGAATATCACTAGGATCAATTCAGCTAAAGAAAAATTACATTAATTGTTCATTATCTGCATCATTTCTGATGTTGCACCACAATCAATCCTGCTGGCTAGGAAAAAACTGAGAAAAATGGAAACCAGAATAATGACAATCAAGTCTGGAATACTGAGCGCTAAACCAAGATGGGGGAGGATTCAAATTTCCATTCTACCATGGTTTTCTTCAGGCCAGTCCTTACCCTCAGCCTAATCTAGTTAATTACAATGGTTATGAGTATAAACCATGTTCACACTTTCACTTTATACCTTCTTCAGTCCAACTTCAGGTCATACAGCTTACATCTTTTCATTTCTATCTGTTTTATTTGAGCATTTTCCATTTAGGAAAGTCCAAAGAAGGATGGAAGGTCCACAAATAAAATAGGCAGAAATGAAAAGGTGTGAGCAGTCAGACCTGAAGACAGACTGAAGAAGGTTTAAAGTGAAGGTGTGGCCATGGCCAAAGATAATGCCAAAGTAAAAGAACTAAATAAATCAATGCACTGTGTAACACAACAGTGATGATAATATAAACTTGCATATCTCTTCACAAGAAGTCTTTCAACAGAACGGTCAGGTCCTAAAGTCCTTCTCCATGGAACCACTCTTTCTCCATGCCAATGGGTGCTTCTGTGTATGTTCTGGGGGTCATGATCTTTGGCAGGTGGCCGATATTGCCAAAAATGATGATGTGATGGTCCAGAACATTCCCTTAAGTGTCTCGGAGAGGCTAGTACAAAGCCTTCAGCTAGTGCACTGTGTGGTGAGACAAATGCTAATGGCTTTCCCTGCTGATGCCAATCTCTTTCCAAAAGACAGACAAAACAAGAAAGTCAAACATACAGTCTGAAACACAAAAGAGAAACCAAATGGGAATCCAGAAATCCTCTGAGGAAAACATTTGTTTACAGCCTTTATTTGGCTTTTTTTTCCAGACAATCCAAGGCAGAATATTTCATTCTCTTCCTTTCCATGATTGTGGCAGCTCCTCATTCTTTCGGGGCTGTTTACTTCCATGTTTCCTAACTCTGTGGCTGCCTGCTCTGCTATTGCCAGCCACAAAATTAGGACAAAAGGTCCCTGTGAGTAGTTTTCCAGCATGCTACTATTTCAGTCCCAAGAGCTTTAAGTATTTGATCAATAGTTTATAAGCCAGTTAGAAAACATTTAGCAAAATTTATCATATTCTTTCTTTCCTTGCAACAATTTATATATAGAAAGGGGCCAAATTCATTCCAGAGGACACACTGTTCTTAGCCATGAAAACTTTCTGAGCTCTTGTAACACCAAGGGAACAAGAGACCCTCTCTTGATGATAATTTGATTTAGGACAAAAACAAAGCAAAATCAGTTCTTGTCCTCGGTAAAAAACAGAATTAACCTTGGGTTTGAAACCTATATCTCAGTGGAATACAATTTGCAATTTATGGAACACACAAAAATTAGATTAACATAGACAATGCTGCAACTCAGAAAACACTTTTGGCCTATTTTGTAGAAACAGGAACCTTAAGGTTTAAAAAGGTAGACATGGACCCTTTCTGCACTCGCTGGTGATCTGGATTAAGCAGCTCCTTGATCTTGATCACAGGCCTCTTGAATCACACATTGTCAAGTAGGCCCCATCCCTGCTGGTCTGGCTTTGTCTGCAGTGGACAGAGTCAGCTCCAAATCAAGGAGGCCCTTGATCCAGATTGGGTCCACAAGAGGACCAAGGGCCTTGATCTGGAATGCAGGAGGTGTGTAGACAGCAGGTATCTGTGTTTCAGAACTACTAAGATGTGCTTTTCAGCAGCACGCCATAGTGCACCACCAAGAAGCATCCCTCACCAGATCCAAGGCTAGGAACTTTCATTCCTAGCCTTTGGAGATGTGAGAGGTTGGGTCAACTGCAAAGCTCACGTGAGCTTTAGAGAGGCACGAGCCAGATCAGTGACATCAGTGCAGACGGTGCTGATTTAGCCTATGCCTCCGCGTGATCCAGCTCAGTCATCCCGTTATTCTAGACCCACTGATCTGGATTTAAGGGCAGGTAAGTGTAGAAAGGGCCACTGTCTCACTCAAACATGAAGTTTACTAAGCAAACCTAGGAAAATCAATACGGGTCAAACCGTTTGTACAAATTTTACTTGTTGCTTCTCTCCTCCTCTGCACTCAGCCATAACTCGCCTTTCGCCCACAACTTTTCCTGATTGCATAATTAGTTGTTTAACTCTAGTTTTGCTAGTATGTTAGCAACCTGATTGTGTTTTTGTTGGTGGTGGAAGAAGCTTCAGTTTTGCAAAATTCATACCTTTCATTACTGATTGGATGGTTGGGCAATGATCCATGGAAAGAAAAGAGCTAGATGTTTCTGGGAAATCTGCTCCAGCCAAAAAAACAAATTCCTCCTCCCACTCCACCATCTTGAACAGCAGAGGAGTAGCATCTTCCCTCCATGATCCTTGCTGCTTTACCCCTGTCCCCGAGTCCCCAGGCTGACTGTAACCTTGTAGCATCTTTTACTCTAGCGACAGACACTCTTATTGCTCCCTCAACCATTTCCTTTCAAAGCCCTTTCTAACAGTTCCTATCCCTCCCCATCATTTCTATTCTTGTTAAGGGATTTGACCCCCCTCCCCACTGTTCGGCTTGTCAGGAACAGCTTAATTCTGAGCTTGCTGATTATATGGCCAAGAGCGCCACCAGATGAATAATACCTGGAACTGAATTCTGCCATGCAAATTGCAATTACTGAACTGAAATAAACTGTAGTTTATTAATTTTTAAGTTGATAAAATGTAAAGTCCCTGTGGCTCCTCGGTGGTTACAGCCTTGTGGATGCAGAAGCAGAAGCAGAAGCAGAAGCAGAAGAAGAAGAAGAAGAAGAAGAAGAAGAAGAAGAAGAAGAGTTGGCTTTTCTACCCTGCTTTTCTCACCCATTTAAGGGGACTCAAAGCGGCTGACAAAGCTTTCTATTCTTCTCCCCACAACAGACACTCTGTGGATAGGTGGGGCTGTGAGAGCTCTGAAGAGAGCTGTGACTAGCCCAAGATACCCAGCTGGCTTCATGGGAAAGGGTGGAATCAAACCCGGTAATCACAGATAAGAGTCCGCCTCCCTAACCACTAGACCAAACTGGGTCCGTGACCCTCTTTCACCACTCACAGGTAGCAAAATTTGTCTATGTATGATCCACAAACTGACAAAGAGAGCTGAATCTCTCCAGCAGAGACTCCTTGCCACCTTTTCCATCCTCAATGATAGTTCTTACTGGGTTGCTTCCAACCATAGGACATCAAGGAAGTCTCAGGACAATCCCTTCCTGCCCTGAAACAGACTCTCCCTGCCCAAAGATCCAATTACAGCTTCATAAACTGTTCTTTCTTCCTTGGGTGTTACTCTGCTGCTTTTCTCATCTACTTGCTATTTTCGGCCCTTGAAATAATAAGTATTTTCCACACCACCAAAGCACTAGCCTGATGTGGTTTTCCTGCTTCCTCCTTGCTGAGAGAGAAGGCCTTTTAGCCTTCCTAATACATTCACCCAGTGCTCCCCTCCACCTCTCATGACATGCAGAAATGGCATTCAGCAGCCCTCAAGGTGTGAACTGAGCCCAAACTGATTTCTGAAGAAGCAGAGGAACTAGAGAATAAATGACCAACATTTGTTGGATTATGGAGAAAGCAAGAGAGTTCCAGAAAAACGTCTACTTCTGAGTTATTGACTACACTAAAGTTTTTGTGACAAGATATGGGAGCACCAGACCACCTCCACTGTCTTTTGTGGAACCTGTATGTGGATCAAGAAGCAACATTTAGACTTGAACATGGAATAATTTATTGGTCCCAAGACTGGAAAAAGACTACGAGGTCTATTGACATCCTATTTATTTAACTTAAATGCAGAATACATCGTGCAAAGTGCCTGGCTGGATGAATCAAAAGCCAGACTTAGGACTAGTGGGAAAAAATTATCTTCCTTAGATACAAGACAATACTATTCCAATAGCAGAAAGTGAAAATGAATTAAGGAGCTCTTGATGAGGGTGAAAGAGAAGAGTGCAAAAGCTGGTTTGAAGTTCAACATATTTTAAAAAACTAAGATCATGGCATCTGGTACCATAAATTTCTGGCAACTAGCTGGGGAAGAAATGGAAGGAATGTTGGTTTTTTCTTGGGTTTAAAAATCATGGCAGATTTGGTGACTGGAGCCATGAAATTAAGACACCTGCCCCTTGGGAAGAATGCTATGACAAACCTGGACAGAATGCTTGCCTTGGTGACAAAGGTCAGTATAGTCAAAGCTACGGTTTTCCTACTAGTAATGTATGGCTGTAAGATTTAAGGAAGGCTGAGAGCCAAAGAATCAATGCTTTCAAACTGTGGTGCTGAAGGAGAATTTTGAGAATCTTTTGGACTGTGTTCAAGGACTGCTGTTCTGAGGTCCGAGATGGAGTGCTCAGGACCCCAGAACAGCAGTCCTTGAGCAAAAAACTACAAAGGAAGATTGGAAAGCAGAATTGGAATATATACACAAACTCTGGTTCATCAACAGGGTGCTAAACAGAAATAATGATTCCTGGCACACTACACATATAACGCCCCAGGCCTGGTTCGCATTACAAGCTTAAAACGGTTTTCCTAAACCGAAATGATAGAACTGGATGCTAACACGAATTTGCCTGACCCCATTACTTTCAACTTAATCGTGTTCAATCTGGATTCTGAGGATTATACGTGGCGTACGTGACTCAAGGGGGGACTCAAGTGGCTACCTTCTAAAAGCTGCTTTTTGGAGCTGCCCTGCCCTCTTCCTCCTGGTGTGAATGCACCACCCATAACGGACCCCTTCGCGGAGCCTAGCTGGGTGGCTGCTGCTTGCCTGGATGGATGAAAAACGGCACCGGGCAGCCAGTGATTCTTTCCCCTCCTCTCCCCATTGCCCAGGGCACACAGCAGCAGCGGCAACTCAAGCCCCTTTCGCCCACTCACCTCCACGGCCACAGCCTTAAACATTCACACTTTTCCTAGAACCTGCAGCTGCTTTCCTTTCCCTTTCTAAAGGTCAGAACTCCAAAGAGCCAGAATTGCACAAAATTGCAAAATTGTTATCAGGTGTGAAGTGGGTGGATTGCTACAGTGTAAATGCTGCTGTAAGGGGTGGATTTTTACAGTGAAATCACTATCTTTGGAAGCAAGCTATTGGGGGAGGGAAACCCTAAACATGCATTCTCATCCCACTATAACGGTACCGTTCCCACAGTAAGAAATGTAAAACGTTTCAAATGCACAAACCGGAGTGAGACCTGTTGAAATCAGTATTAACATTTACAATGCTTTGGGGCGATTTAACATGCAGAAAGTGTGTTAAGCCAACCTGACATGGGGACTGCAAGGATTGAAACTGTTTTGAAACTGTTTTAAGCTTGTAATGGGAACATGGCCCCTGTCTCTTGAGGGCTCCCTTTGACTGTTCATCATATCACCCTTCTGGTTCCCAACCAGCATCACTCTACATTACAACACTCTAACAAGTTTGCAACTCTATTCACACATAATGCCTTAATGACCATCATTATACTTAACCTGTTGCCTCATCACCACACCCTTAAGGTTTGTATTTCTACTGCTGTTCACACACAAAGCTTGCCCATAAAGGTCTGTCCAAAAGCCCTTCATTCCATGAATCTCATGAAGCAGTCTTAGTCTTTGAAATGTCACCCTACCATTTGTTTATTCACTTTGTTTATCTCTAAGGAGCCACTAGACCTCCTTGCTTACTGATCCAGATTAACACAGCTAAGTCTTTGAAAAATGTTTATGCCATTCCAAAATTCCTCAGGTGCTTTGTCTGAAGAAAAACTGATTACTGTTAGCAATCAATGACAGTATGTTTTTAAAAAAATCACATTTCTTTTCTTTTAAAAATTATTTTTCTTTTAAAAATGCAGGCTCCACCATGGTCCTTGAACTGTAAGTCATCAATGTTTCAGTGACATAAGCAGCAAAATGCAATGTTGCCAAATCTAGGGAGAAAAGGCATTACTACATCAGAATAGAGTGTAAAATTGGTATAACTCGCCTGCTTTTATGCTCACTCTTCTGACAACTGAGGGTCTGGTGTGCTCTCCATAATATCTGACACCCACTTTTTACCACAGATGCAATTTCTAGTTGCAGGGGCTGTTTATCATGCAATGAAAGCTTGCCACTCATGGTGACCCAGGCATCTATGCACTCACCCACCCATTTTTAGGACAGCTGGAAGATGTGGCACTGGGAAACTGTTACACTGGGTTCATGTAGACAGATGGGATGGGGCCAGAAAAAGAATAATTACAAACTAAAATTTGTGTCTACAAGACTTCTGCTACTGATTGCAATGGAACAGAAGTTCAACCAATAAGCCTTAAGCTGCGTATAACTGCTATAAAAACTGACTGTTACCAAATGCAAATGTACAGGCTGACACATGTAACACATTTTGCTGACAATAAAATCTTGCACAACATTATGCTGAGGTCACTAACTAAAAAATATAATAAAAAAGCAAAAGCTTGAGGGGAAAAAAACTTTGTCAGCATGCAAAAAAAGAAAAAGAAAAGAAAAAGAATGTACTGCGTTGCGTAGGACATGGTCAATGGCAAGCTTTCCCAGACTACTAATGAAAACATGTGGGTTAATTTTCAGCGGCACACAAGGAAACACCAAGTAAAAGTGGTGTCAGAAGTTAGTGTACCACTGCAGCTGGCCCTCTTGGCAACTGCAAAGGCTGGAGATAGCTTTTGAGGCTAGCACAGGATGGGAGGGCAAACATCACATGAACTCACACCACATGGAAGAAAAAACACTCCCACTGGTTTCTGTAGTTCAGTTAGAAGCCTTGTCAGTTTAGGTTCAGTAATGAACCAAAGCTCAAACTTTTGGGGGGCAGGGATTCAGTTTAATCCCTATCTCCCTACCCCCACCCCCACCCCACCCCCATCCAGTTTGTGTCAAATTGGTTCCAGCTTTACAGAATCATATAATTTTAGACACATCTAGATGTGAGAAGCATGCAGCAGGTTCCTACAAGTATAAAGGTCCACGGAATAGCGTAAGGATTCAGAATGTTGATGAGAACCCCAAAATTCTAAATTAATGTTCTTCAGATGGACCCAAAGCAGCAAGATTTGAATTTAATCTGCCTGTAATTTTGGAATAACTCCTGTAAAGTGCTTCATGTAGGACTGGCCTTGCGCTTGCTTCATATGCTGTAGCAGAATTAGGCAGCTGAACTAGTTAATAAGGTTTTCATTTATTGTGGATTTAAAGAACTGTTCTGGTAGTTACTGAATCAGGATACCTGACAGACTGCCTTTCCCATTTTAGTCTAACCAGCTTCTAGGAATACACCTTTCTAGTCATGCCCCAGGTACCAGATTGCCATGTGAAAATGCTTCTAATTTGTAAGCCTTTCTCTGTGGAACACACTTCCTCATACAGTGTGTCCTGATTTTATTCTGCTTCTCAGTTTCACAGTGGTTATAATGCATTTTTGTGGAAATCCACAGCATCTCTAAAATACACCACCACCCCTTCATCTATCATAAAAGGTAGTTTCTATGTTCTAGCTGATGACCTAGTAACCAAGCAGAGTGACACTTTTCTGCCACCCGTTTCCTTCAGAAGACTGTAGCAACTGAGACTTGTGCTTCTGCACAGGGACAGACTGGAGTCAAAGGTCTGTGCAGAACACTTCTGGGCCACACAGATGCTTGCGTTAATGCGGATCTATGAGGCTGTGCCTCTTGCTGGTCCACTCCGTCTGGATCTACTGTAGACCACTGAGTCTGCATCCAGACCAAGGATGTTATCCTAGATCATAGTAGGCACACAGATGGCACGCTTCCATGATCTGAAACTACTGGGGTGTGATTTTCAGAAGTACACCATAGCGTGCTGCTAAAAAGTACTCACCAGGCTCTGAAGCTAGTCCTTAGAAGCATGGGAGGATGGCCATGAAGCTTCACAGCCATGGGGAGGAATAAGCCAGATCAGCACCATCAGTGCAAACAGTGCTGATCCGCCCACACTTCCACACAATCTGGATTACTGGGTCTGGTTATTCTGGATCCACTGATCCAGATCTAACCAAGGTAAGTGTAGAAACAGCTAAAGTTAAAGAGTAAGGCAGCTCAGAAGTCTTTCAGAGACACTAATATATGTTCTCATACCATCTCTAATTCAGACTGGCATGTGGACAATCCTACCTGTGAACCATAGCTAAACCATTTTTACGCCATGAATGTACACACCTGCAAATCAGCCCTGAAGGGTACAGCAGTCACTGTATCAACATTGACAGAACTATTTCAAGAGCCTCAAGACCGTTCCAATATTACTATGTTCATGCTTCATTCTAGGATGCCCAAATATAGCAAAATAAATAACTCACGTCTGGATGCACCCTCAGAGAAATGTCCAGACTTACACATTATAATATTCCTTCATACATTTAACTCAGTGAGATGATTCAAAGACCTTTATGCTGTCAGTGAAGCTACACTTATAATTTGTGTATGATGTGGTGGCATTTTGCTAGTAATTCAGACGTTCTTAAGAAACTGAATTCAGATTCATAAGCTAAGTGGAAGTGACAAAATCAGTACTGAGTTTCATAACACTTCTGTTTCAACTCTATGATCCATTTAAAAAGTAAACTGCATACTTTTCTAGCATAAGAACACTGCCTTAAACGTTTGACGTTAACTTATGATTGCTTCAGGGCACAAACTCTGTACCTTCGTCAGCTTCACTCACACCTTAATGCTTACTGTAATTATACAATATTATACACTTAAAACAGAGATGTTAACAAATGTATACAAGCTCCTGCAATCATATTCTCCCGCAGTTCACATATACTTAGAACGGAATGCAGAGATACACCATTAACGTTCTCCGGGATGTTGAAATGTATTCAGCAATAAGGAAAAAGATGAAGAACACACATTTCCAAGATAATACAGTATTTAAAATGTCACATTAAGCACCAAAATACACTTATTCATGTGTAATGTACCTCAGATTTAGGATTAGCAGAGTAAGATGTTTAAGTGAAAAATACAGAAATAGTGTAAACTCCCTATGCAAAACGTTACAAGGATTCCACAGTCATGGTGAACAAACAATATTTTTACACCGCATTTACCAAACAAGTCACTAGGAAAGTCAATGTCATCAGAAGAGTTTCATAATGTTTGAAGATTCCCTTCCCCCCATTTATAACCTCATTATGCAACAGTATTTCTCAAGAATAAAACTAATTTACATTTAAAATAAGAGTATGGTCTACTCTTTAAAAGCACAGTGATAAACACACCAATTTGACAATTACATTAATATAGGTATTTGCATAATCTGCCTTCTACACCTGTTCTTAATTTGAAGCAGCTGCAGGACAAATCACATCACAATAATCTGAATGGGTAACTGGTTGTGCCATCCCATAATTTATGCGCTCCAGCATTTTTTCTTGTTTTTCTTTCTTTATTCTAAGTAGCACATGAAGCTTTAGTGGGTGTTTTTTGTTCAGATCATTTATATAGACCACAGATAGCCCAAATGGTAATGAACATAGTAAATGAGTCTGTTTTGTACAGTTTCATTTGACAGTGGCCATATTGTTGGCTTGAGAAACAAGTGCATTCATGTGATGAAAAGCTGCCTCATATAAAGCAGCAGAATGATTAAAATCTACATGCTGTTTATACCCATAATCCAATGGGATATACAGCAGCATAACTTTTTGCAAGCTTCATTCTCTTTATCTCCTGCCTGTCAATGTCAGTCTTTACCACAACTAATAGTGAAAAAAGGCTTTCCTTTAATGGACTCCAATTAAGTGAGCCTAAAATAATTGTCACACATACCTTTCTATAAACCTAACTATTAAAACAGATCTAAAGTACACCCAAGCTATGTTCACACACAGCAACAAAGAGTCTTACAGGCACCTTAGAGATGGTAGTGTGTAACATTTCTGTTCTTGTGCCACCTCTAATCCACCTTTTCAATCCTAAAATATTCATGGGAGGAGGGCAGAGTGGCCTATGAATGAACCCTAAACTGTCTCAGAGGTGCTAGTTTTAAACTGTGGAGGTATCCAGACATAACTTACTTACTCCACTATATTTGAATAGTCCAGAATAAAACAAGAATATTCTGGAATATCCATGCTTTATTCTGGAATATTCAAATATTCCACATTATTTGGATAATCAGAAATTAGGGCATGAATAATCTGGAATGTTTCTGCATGTTCTTTACTCGAGATTATCCAAATAATCTGAGGAATAAGTAAGTGCTGGATAAAGTTAAGTAAGAGACCTTTTATTGAATCTCTCAGGGACTGGGAAGTATGACAGAAGGTAGTGACCTTCAAAAGAAAGAATAACAGATATATAGACGGAGTAAATGGCGAAAAGAATATTAGAAGAAGAATCCGAAGAACGGAGGAAGTCACATGGAAAACAACAAGCACTGTATTTGAATTTATTATTATGTATTGAATTGTGACATAAATGCTTATGGAAAATTAATAAAAAATGGAGAACTGTAAGAGATAAAGTTAAGTAAGTGACATCTATGGAGTCTGGGTGAGGAGGAAGCCTCCAGATACGTTAAAAGGAGAGAGCAGTGTGTTGGCACAAGCCATGTTTGGTGTGGCTGGCAGCAGCACAATGCTAAATCTGCCAATCCAGCAACTGTATTCAAATCTTTCCAACTGTTGTGACTAGAAAAGACCAGCAAGTCCAATCTCTCTAAAAGAAAGTGGTAAAAATTACACCGTAAACAACTTTACAAAAGACTGCAATCATCTGCTTCACGTTTCTGTCCAGTCTGACATGTGTAATAAAGAGTAGCTACTTACTTTAAGATTAATATAGTAGACTTGTTATATATAAGCAAACAAATCTAGCATATCCTTGACTAACAATTTTAAAAGTAGAATAATAAAATATGAATCCATGGCAGGCAATTGAAAAAGCATTTTTTAAAAGGAATAAATATATCATTGTAGGACTCTGCTGCTCAATTAAATAAGTAGGCTAGATCACTCCAGAAGCATTACTTGTAATGAGTTTTAATAATACAACATATAAGATTCACATGCTTTCATTTCCCCGAAATCAATTGAATTTTCCAGAACCTGTTTGCAAATGGATCCTGCATCACATTCAGAATGATTTATTTGCAAAGTTACACAGTGGGAAACAGCAGGATACAGATAAGAAGTACTTAAAGACAAGGTCTAACTCTAGTCTAAAACTGAATTTGAAGACATGGATGTTTAAAAATAATTTACTTTCTAGGTTGTTACATTATGACAGAAGGAGTCTTGACATGAAAAAAATCTTTTGGCAGAATACGCTCTGGCATATCATTAGCTAAGAAGATTAAGTGTGATTTAATAGCACTTATGTTAATGATCTATAAATGTTCTTAAAAAGCAGACAAAGTCACAATAATTTGTTTTAAAAAACTAGTGTAAGAGTACTATTTAAGAAGCTGTGAAAGTTGCATAAGATTAACAACACTGAATTAACTCTAAAATGTTCAGATCTGAAAGCTAATTACCAATCTTACGGCAAACACGGGAACACTGAATAGAACACGCATACTGATGCATGAACTCTGAATTTCCAGATCACACTATAGCACACCTCACAACTACCATGTAACTGTGAACTCTAGTATCAGTTCCTCTTAGTGGTTCCTTTGTGTGATTCTTGCCTCGCCAGTTTGGTCTAATGGTTAGGGAGTCAGCTCTTATCTGGGAATATCGGGTTTGATTCCATTCTCCCCCATGAAGTCAGTTGGGTGACCTTGGGCTAGTCACAGCTCTCTTCTGAGCTCTCACAGCCCCATCTATCTCACAGGGTGTTCTGTTGTAAGGAGAAGAATAGAAAGCTTTGTCAGCCGCTTTGAGTCCCCTTAAATGGGTGAGAAAAGTGGGGTAGAAATGCCAACTCTTCTTCGTCTTCTACATAAGCTCATGTAGTTAACTTTTGGAGGCAACTATAGTGGCAATTCTGACATTCAGTACTGGACCACTTGTGCTTTATATTCATAAACAGTCAGAGGATTCAATTGTCCTTTAAAAAAAATGTGTCCGCTAAAAGAAACCTAGCCTCACTTTAGAACATGCAAGTGTTGTTCAGTATCAGGTGAGGCTAAACCTATAGCTCAAAATGGAAACAATACAGCTGGGGCAACTGGAATTAAGATGCTTCTGCATTTTCACAAGTCCAAGTAATTTCAGGAACTATACTCAGAGAAACAGGGAGAGGACTGCTAATGCTAGGGCCTGTTCATACTGCACTTAAAATGCATAAAATGGACTGTGCATGAGACATCCCTGGACCAAGTAGTGAGAACAATGACTCAGATCCAGTTTGCACAAGCATTATGCCAAAATTGTCCAGTTGAGCATTAATAGGAGGGGATGAACTATGGTCATAATTCATTGTTTGCACATGTTTGCGATTACCTCTCATGTCACAGAACTGTGAATGCCCCCCTAGTAAAGCATTAACTTTTACTGCAATCAGGTCATTGCATAATCTCATGAGGTCTCCATTAATGTAGGTCAGGACATTCCTTATCAGACATGCAAGAAAGCTTCCCTTGTTCCCTAGCATATTAAAACTGATCTGTCTGAAGCAAAAGAAGACTGTTTCACTTTAATCCTTCTAGAAAATTTAATTCAATTAATAAAAAAAATGCATCTTAATCTACAAGAGGTGTTTAATGCTTTTGGTAATAGTGGCCACAAAATATTTTACCTCTGCTCTTCAACATTTATTTAGTGCCATCAGTACTAGAATATATTAGTACTAACCCAGTATCTCATTTCATAGAACAATTCTGTTAAACATATTGCTCGTTTTGGCTAGGACCTGTGGTACAATCTTCACCTCTGATTTGGTTATGACCCAGTAGACACAAACATAAACTGAGGCAGAGTCTAGAGGCACTAATAGCCTGAATGTTGGTTAAGAGAACTGAGTCAAATTCATATAGAATGGAAGCTTTATGAGCCATAGCTTTCCAAACCCAGGAACTAGTAATGTGTTCAAATCTCTCTGGAAAGAGAAAGCATATAAACTTGGGGAAACACCAGTGTTAACTGGTCACAGCAAGGATATAAACTTGGGGAAACACCAGTGTTAACTGGTCACAATAGAAACTTGTTTTGAACTCAAGTCTAATTTTTGATTCTGTTGCACTGAACTTTGATCTGTTGCAGGCTTGGGGTTTCCCCCCACTAGCACTAAGTACCCATTAAGTATCCATTAGGGACCCATTAGGCTCAGAGCAGGAAGACCCCATTTCCACTGCATTACAGCCACATTTGTTTCCACCAGTTCTAGGGAAATCCGGATTGAACGGGTCCTTCAGGACCTATAAGCTGGATTTCCTGTAGACCCCATTAAAGGGGTCTACAATGGGGTCTTCAGGCATCAAATCCGGAATATACAAATGCGTTTCCACTGTAATTGGGCAATGGGGGCTATGGGGGGCATGAACCCATGGGGATGCCCCCAAACCCAAAGCTCTGAAGCTTGTGCACAGTCTCCAAAGCCGGCTCCAAAGCTGGCTCTGAAGCCGGCTCTGAAGAATAGCACAGGCTCCAAAGAGGACCCCACATGAGAGCAATGCCAATCCTAAGGACCTTTGTCAAAGGCTTCAGAGAATTTTCGAAGTTTGTGGCAGATTGCTCCGGAGAATCTCCAGAGCGTATGACAAAGCTCTGGAGATTCTCTGGAGCTGCTCTGGAGAATCTTTGAAGAATCTCTGAAGCATCTACGGAGATTGCACCCCTCCCCCCCCAGAATCCTGGGGTGACAGGCGGGGCCCATGTGGGTCGATCCAGATTTGCCACATGGGTGCTCCAGCGTTTCCACTGTGGGCAGGCTACCACCCATTGCAATTTGGTGCTGCACCTCCCATGGGGACGCATCAGGTACCTCACTTAATCAAAATCTACTAGATCTGGATTAGTTGAAGGACCCATTCCTTAGATCCAGATTAAGGGAGGTCAGTGGAAACCCCCCCGAAGAGTGCTTTGGCAAGATTAAAGGAAAAAAAACCCTCCTTCTCTCACTTACAATCACAACAATTGTATTTTGCCAGTCACTGTACAAAATTATTGCATCCTCCTCTGTCAAAAGAGAGCTTAGGTGGCTAACGGTGCCTTCTTTCAATGAACCAGTTGTTCGGTAAAATAAATAAATACCTAAATAAATAAATAAAATCTTTGCTGATATTCTCAATGCACTAATAATATATTGTATAAGGAGCTGTCACTGAAGAATATTAATGATTATTTATTAATTTTCTATCTTACTTATACCTGAAAATCTCAGGGGTGCGCATGAACCTAATTTTTGTAGTTTGGTTCAAACTGAACCAAATCATAAAAGCAATGAACCAGCATATTGGTTCACTGACTTGGTTTGTTGCTTTACAAATGTTTTAAAAACCCTATAAAATACTGCCAAACTGGGGTGGTTCTAGTCAAAGCCCCATAGGTTCAGTCTGAATTCAACTCAAACTCTAGAACCAGAGAGGACGTGGCTCAAATTTAAACCATTTGAACCTCCTGGTTCATGTTGAATTGGGAGGAAAGAGAACTGGTTTGGCATATCACTATATACAGTCAAAATGCTGCCCATTCCCACTCATTGACCAGGGTTTGATTCTTAGAAAGCTTCACAAATTCTCAACTCAGAAGCATCATGACTTTTGGAAATTGGGGGTTATGGGAACTGTTTCAGAATAACTGGAAAATTGTCATATCTATAGCAAAATGCACCCTAGCCACCCTGGCTGATGGCTTTCTGTGACAGAAAGACAAACAGCTTCTCTATCAGGTATCTTTAGTGTTGGTTTTGTAAAGGCCATGGAGTTTGGGAATTGCAGGCACCACATTGTGATGGTAATGCACTCATATTTTCAAGGCCAATACCAGAGTGTAGTCATAGAATAATCCTGCTTGAATAACCCCAGGCACTGACTTTATTTCCCATGCTCCTTAGCAACTATATGAAGTTCCTGGGAAGGATCACCAAAGGATTTCGAACAACATTTCATCAATCTGCAGGTGATACCAAGCTCCCTTTGTTTCACCTGAATCAGAAGAGGTAAACGGGATGCCTGGCAGATGTTTGGCAGCAGTAATGAACTGGATAGGGGTAACAATGCAAAGCTGAATTCAGGTAAGACTAGTTGCCTACTTCCAGCTACTGCATGTTCATCAGCAGATCTGGCTTGGCAACAGAACTGATAACTTGTAGTCTGGTATATTGCAATGCATTTTACATAAAGATGTTTCAGAAGGCACAGTTGATGCAGAATGCAACAGCCAGACCATCATGACCAGCTACCAATTCGCTACCTAGCCCAATTCAAGGTGTTAACATTAACCTGTAAGACCCTAAATGCCTTGGGCTCCAAATATCTAAAGAAACGTCTCCTCCCATACAGATTCTGCCTGTGTCACAAGATATGCTGGCAAGGCCCTGTCTGCTGTATCACCCACAGTAATTAAGGCGGTGAGGATGCATGAGAAGCCCTTCTTAGTGATAGTCCCTTCTGAGATGCACCAGGTAGCTTCAATGTATACATTCAGACATCGGGCGAAAACATTTCTTTTCTCTAGCATTTGCCTGAATAAACAGCTTTCCTTCTCTTTTCAGGCTGTTTTAGTGAATTCTAATTGTGAATTTTAATCGTGTTTTATGGCTTTATTGTAACTCACCTGGAGACCTTTGAAGGCAGCTAATGACTAGCTTGGGAAGGCTTAGAAGCACATTTTGGATGCATTTCTGTAGGTACAGTTCAGCAGCACACAAACACAGCAAACATCTATCTGAGCACACTCATAAACACCAATAAATTATCCTGAAATAACAAAATTGCTTGGTGGCAAAATGGCTGAAATAACAAGCTTCTCTTTCAAAGTCTCTTTTGAAAGCTACAATCTTCTGTGATCAGGGTTTATAGCAAAATAGAGGTAACAAGATTTGTGAACACATAAATCATGCTTACAGAAGGTTTACCAGTCACAGATCAGAACTAAGTTGTCAACAAGCATGGTAAAAGGTTTTTTATACAAATGTTGAGTTACTGAGGCAACAGTAACTAGTGTGGAGTTATTGTTCCAGTTTGATAATATTTATTGTTCTTCATTTTATTGTTTGTTTTCTTTTTTACTTCATTTCTATTCACAGCCTTGAGGCTATAGCATATGGAAATATATAAATCTATATTATTATTATTATTATTATTATTATTATTATTATTATTATTATTATTATTATTATTATTATTGACATAAAACAACAGTAACACACAGCAAACAAGATATTTATGTTGGTTTTGGTAATTGTTATCACTAGTCGGGCCCCAAGCACCTAGGACTAAGTGATTTATTGGCAAATGATATGAGCAGATCTCAGCAAAGTGGCTTTCTGTAGCTGACAGATGGATATTTTGCTGATGCCAATGCTTTTCAAGTGCCCACTAAGATCTTTTGGCACTGCCCCTAGTGTGTTGAGAACCAATGGGACCACCATTGCTGGTTTATACCAGAGTTGCTGCAGTTCTATTTTCAGGTCTTCACATCTGGTAAGTTTTTCTAACTGTTTTTCATCAATTCTGCTGTCACCTAGAATAGCAATGTTGACAATAAACACTTTGTCTTTTTCCATAAGAACATAAGAGAGGCCCTGCTGGATCAGGCCACAGCCCATCTAGTCCAGCGTCCTGTCACACACAGTGGCCCGCCAAATGCCCATGGGCATCTCAAACAGAAACAAGGACAAACCCTTCCCTGCTCTCGAATCCCAGCAAACGGCACCAGAAGCATCCTGCTTCCGCCCCGCCCCCCCCAGCCTGAAAGTTGCACCAAGGCATCCACTCTAGTAGCCACCGATACATCTGTCGTCCACAAATTTGTCTAACCCTACCTTGAAGCGATCTAGACCAGTAGCTTTCACCACCCCCTCCGGCAGCACATTCCATAAACCGATGACCCTTTGGGTGAAGAAATACTTCCCCTTGTCGGATCCAACTCTCCTACCCATCAGCTTCAAGGTGCCATAAAGGCACTGTCCAGACTGTACCTATGAATTGTTCATGAGAGACTCTTAAATACATCAATAAATGTAACTTTATTTTTCAATTATAGGATAAATACATGAAACTTAAGCTGTGACCTTCATTATTTGGTTCTGTATTGTACTATGATTTTGCATCTTCATTGTAGCAACCCAAGTATGCCCTTCGGCTTTCACCTGAAAAACTGTAGCAACACCACTGTCAGAAAGGTATCAAGGTTGCAACTTTAAGACAATGTGGCACTATCAGAAGTGTCAACATGTTTAGAGTGTTAAATTACATTTTCACTTTGCCTTATATCTGATTCCACTGTAGTGTGTGTTCAAGTGATCACAAGGTAATATTTGTGCATCATCAGCTTAAACATTTTTTCAGCTAGAGTTTGTCCCATCCCAAATTCCAACTTCCAGAAAAATACAATTTATGAAACCTCTAACAAGTCCAAAAAATATGAGATTTTCATATACTGGAGTTTCTATTAATTTTTTTAAAAATGAATAAGTAGTCTTATAAGCAAGCAGAATATTAATAGATATTACATCTTAAACAAGTGTACAATAAAACTAAGGCAACCCCTATGATAAATCTTTAGTGCACTAAAAACACTATCAAAGATATAGGCGCATGGTATATCCACAGAACCTTTGTAGCATTAAAAAAAAGATAGCATGTTAATTTTTAATTTTTTTACTCTGTAAACCCAAAGAGCATTAGGCCCTCTAGTTACTGCTGATTTCTGACTCTCATCATTTGTGACCAATGGTCATCTTGTTTTAAGTTGATGGAAGCTTAAATATAAGTATCTAAACCAGTGATGGCCAACCTATGACACGCGTGTCACAGGTGACATGCCAAACCCTTTTGGGTGACACACCTGGTCACCCTGGCACCTGGACGTGTAGTGCTTGCTTGTTCTTGAAGTGTACGGAATACCAACTTTCAATTGAATATTAGCAAACAAAATTCTGCAACAAAAGTCACTAATGTAAAGAATTATTTGTTTTTGCTTTTAATAAAATACATATATCAAAAATATAACTTTTTTACTAGAGCTACAAATATCACAAAACTACTGATGTTTCTAGATGTGACACAGCACCAAAGTTAAGCTAGGTTTTGACACACCAAGCTCAAAAGGTTCACCATTACTGAGCTAAACAGTTTCAGAAGGGATACTTTACATTTCTCAAGATCTGATGTGCAGCTTCTCACGCAAGCGGGGGCAGCAAGGCAAACACACGGGTGAGCTTACGGAAGTCCGTTGGGGGATCAAGAGTAGTCAGCATCAGGTCAGTCCAAAGTCAGGGTTCCAGAAGTATGGCAGAATCACAGCAGGGTCCAAGAGTCAGGATTACAGGTCGAAGGCGTGGATGGGAGTTGCACAAGTATTTTGTCTGCAATGCCAGCCCAGTGTGTGCTGCTCAGTTAAGTAGGGGAGGCAGCACCATGCCCTTGCTGGGGCAGCTGGGCCAGACGCTGTGATTTGCACCTCACCTGTTTTTGCTGTTGAAGGAAAGAGGGGAGGGGTGCTCTTGGGGCTGACTATCTGAGCTCTCATTCCCAGAGCTGTCTGTGTGCTCCCCAAAAACTGGCCCCTGACCCTCAACGTCCACGCTGTTCTGCCCCAGTTGCTGCCCAGACTGTTGTGCCATTGAAACCACACTCTCCTCCTCCGAGGAAACCGCACTGGCAGGACAGGGCATGACAAAACCTCAGCAATAGAATAACCAAAGGGAAGAAGCCTTCAGCTTCCATTCAACTAGAAACTATGCTGCCACAACTATTAAATTTGAAAAAAAAAGAAGAAGCCCTTTTCTCTGTTTGGGTACACTACTCAAAAGTGAAAAAATAAATTGAGTTATAAGAATGTGGGATTGGGCAGACACCACAGAAATGCTGACACCTGCAACAACTGCAGCCGGATTGCCAGACATGCTCAATGCCATACTGGGGTAATCACGTGTATTAGTCGCTTACTTTGGCCACAAAAATGATGCTGATGTCCAGCACTATTTTTACTATCCAGCATGTTTTTACTTGCCAGCTGACAAAGTCCTTTGGCACAGTGCTGCAATGGACTTCTAGAAATTCCCCCTATATGTGAAAAGAAAAGGAGTTGGTGCATGGCAAGTTCTCTGAAGTCCCATATGATGCTATGCCAAAGGACTTTGCCAGGCAGCCAGTAAGTGGAAAATATGCCATGGGAGCTTCATGCAGCTCTGGCAGTCCAGAGGCAAAGCCAGCTTCCATTTGTAAGATGGATAGATGGTTTTTCCTTCAGTGTCTGAAGGCACTCTAAGTAGGTGGTTTTTAAAACTTTTTTACTTCATTATCTAGTAGGCTAGTGATTTTTAAAACAATGTTTAACTGTACTGCTTTTACGTTTGTGAACTTCCTACTCCTGTATGCTGATGACTTAGTTCTACTGTCGCTTACCCCAGTGGGAGTAAGGAGACTCCTGACATCATTCAGTTCTTAATTCAGGCAAACCATCTGACCATCAACAACGACCAATCTAAAGGGGCTTCAGACTCAACTGGTCCCTTGATGGGGTAAAACTGAACAAGCCGAATCGTATTCATACCTGGGAGCTGTTTTCTCGGCAACCAACCCTTGGTCCCTACAAATCGGGAGATCTTTGCAGTGAGCCAAAATTGGATTCAATTCACTCAACCTTATGTAATTATAGATTTCCAGGCACTCTTAGTCCCAACCTTAAAATATACAAAACAAAAGTATTACCTATTGCTGCCAGAAGAGGTGGTAACAGCTACCAGCTTAGGATGGAACAAGCCTAATCTTGCTTTTTGAAACAAATCCTTTGTGTGGACAAAACCACTCCTGCCACTGCAATAAGGGCTGGACTTGGAACCCAGTCTACCCGCAACCACATCAGAACAAAAATTTTCTATTTCTGGCACAGACTAGATGCAATGGCTGTTAATCGACTACCCAGAATGTACCTGGAAGAAGTATTGGGATCTCTTAGGAGCTCTCTATGGTACAACCATGTCATACAAACTGTTAATCACACAGGCTTCTTCTCATTCTCCCCACACTTCTTGAGGGGTGTGTCTGATCTAAGGTGTTTCCCCACTGGCTGCAGAAACCCCATTAAGGACACCTTCCACACAGGAGACCGGATCTGGGACTCTTTGAGGTGGCTGCTTCCACACTCTGGCGCACAAGACCTGTTCTTAATGGGGTCTTTCCACTGAAAGATCTGGCCTCCAGGAAGACCTCGAAAATTAGGTCTACCATCCGGCCCTCACCTTGATCCATTTGGAAGCAGGACACTTCCACACACAGAGAGGCGGGGGGCTGGATGTGCTGGTGGCCGCAATCTTTGGAAGGGCGGAAGGAGGCCTGCCTGCCTCCAGAGCCCTTCCCCCATGTGCCACGCACCGCTGGAAATGCATGGTGACTGGCAGCTGACTGCTCCAGTCCTGCGGCTCTGGTGGCGGCATCGGTGGTGTGGGAGGCTGGCTGCCTCTGGCAATGGGTGCTACAGCCTCATCACAGCACCCAGGCAATCCATCCCTGAGGATCTGTCCTCCCCGCGCATGTGCGGACTCAGGGAGGCCTCCTCGGATTCGTCCCTATTTCAGACGGATCCTCCGGAGGACAGACCACCAGCAAACAGATTTACTTTGATCCGTTTCTCGGTGGTCAGTGCAGAAAAACCCCTAGACATGATTCATAGGACGTAGCAATACCAGCTTATCACTTAACCCTGGCTCCTGTTAGTTTATTTAACTCAAGTATGGATATAAGTTATTCCTCCATCTCCTTTACTGCTTATGAATCAAGCTGCAGTTTCAGTATTGGGTTTTAAAACATTGTTAACCACCTTGATGGCTCTATTAGCAGAAAAGTATGGTATAAGCCAAATAAATAAATGAAATGAATGATAGATGGGTAAGCTTGGCGATGGTACAATTAGAAGCTGCGGTGCAAAAGAGATCTGCTGTTCTGAAACGAAAACTGTACGAACGCAAGGCAAATTAACTTAGACACTGCCTGCTCTATTGCCACAAAAAATATTTATTATATCAGAGGTGGGCAGGAGGAAAAAATTGGTTATTAGGAATCTCCATTGATTGGCCTTCCATTTGTGTAAATTTACAGACTTGTGGACTGTGGAGCGCAGGCTTGATTAATACACTTGTAGTATCTTGAATTGCATATGTGGTTATGTTATAAAATGTGCTAAGGGTAAATGGCACTGACCAGGAGGGTTGGTAAACAGAGAAGGAGGGGTCAAGCCCAGCTCAATTAGCATATTGAAGAAAGGGGGGGCAGCCGAGAGAGAAACTAGCCAATCAGAAGGGATGGAACCCTGGCAGAGACTTCCTGTCAGAGCCGTTGTTCTGTAACTGGGGCTAGACTTAGGAAGAAGTTAGACAGTGCAGATCCGGATCCTGAGAAGAATCTAGACAGGGATTAGTCAGGGTCCTGAGTTAAGAAAATAACTTGCACAACGTCCTTGGATGGGGCTGCAAGGAAGACACTGATGAGTTACCCAAGCAGGTCAGGGTTATAAAAACACAGAGAAACTATGTCTAAAATGTGTTACAGTTTACTTCCATTCTTAAATGACAAGTACAGTGTAAAATACGAAGCAAAGGCTTCTGGCTTCTCTTTGCCTTTTTCTCAAAAGAGGGAGGAAAAGCTAAACCTTGAGATTTGTCCAGCATTGCACTGAGAACCAATCTGCACAGTAACAAATGGGCATCAGAATCTCTGTTTCTTAGACTGTCATTTGCTCAAACGTTCTTCAAACCCAGGCTCTCTTTTAGGTACCATGTAAAATGTAGAGTAATATTTGTCTTTTCTTCTGAGGTTTCTGTTCATTTAACGTTACTAAAGGAATAAAATAAATTTTATTTCCTTTATTCCTTCATCCCATTTACGTTCACGAACTCCTTGAGCTGGGATTGCCTTTGTGCTGAAGTTCTATGCACAAACCCAGCCGTGAATCTGCATAGGAAGATGGGTGTGAATTTCAAAGCATCTTTTAAAATATACATATATTTTCCACTTATTTTCTTGTCCCTACTGGCTAATAAAATAAACACCAAGTAATTAAACCTAAAGGTACATTTAACTTTCCTAACACCAACTTATATAATATGATTACTTCAATTAAGTGTTCATGCTAAACAAACAAAGCCTACCTCAGCCATCCAATATTCCATACAGCTTGATATTTATACAACACACTTCGTACACACAGAGCTTAACCCTTTGCTTTCAGGAGTCACGATTTCCTGACACATGACTCTTAATGCAGCATGAATAAGTACCAGCAGAGGCAACAAACTAATGGTGCTAATATTTAATTTATCTTAATTCATTTTTCAAAGATGATTGTTTTTTTAAAAAAAAGTAGGACTATTCAGATTTTTTTAAAAAAATGCAAGTATCAGATCTAATACCAAAATAACAATTACAATACCGCTCCCAGAATTCATTTCATTGTATAACATCTTTCTAGACAAAAGAATGTGCAAGGAGGCTTACGACAAGGGAATAAAACACAATTAAAATATAAGACTTCAATAAATGTAAAAGACAAATAAATATCTTTAAATAAATATCGGCGGGAGGCAGAAATAGTTGTGTCTCATGTGCAGAGAATCTAACAGGATCTGTGGCTTTATGTCAGATGCCCTGGTTAAGAGGTATTAGCTTGGCAGTTGCTACAATGAGTAACAGCAATGTGTTACAGGGGAAATCAGGATCCAGCAGAGCCAAAGAATAAAGTGGTGGTCTCTCTCTGGCAGGATCCCTCCCTGGATGCTGAAGGGGCTTCAGGGCCCAAAGGGTGGCAGGTTTTTATTTTCCTGACATTTGTGTGTGGGGGGAAGTCAGCTGAAGCCTAATATTCCCACATTCTATTCAAATCAAATTGAATGTGGAAAATTGGTTTCATGCACATCCCTACACTGAGACCTTTATGGGCTTAAGGATTGGTACTAAAACAAACAAACAAACAAATAAAAATGTATACACAGACAGAAAAGACAGATTCCTGTTCTTTCTTTCTTGATAAACAGGTCTCCTCAACCTTCTAAGCATGGGTCCCTAACCATGCCCAGTAGGTCACTAATTATGTGAAATGGAATGCTGGGCTAGATAGTTGTGGCCTGATCCAACAGGGCATCTCTTCTGCTCTCTTATAATTTTATACAGTTAAAAAAAAAAGCAATCCAACTAAACAGTTCCCTTCCATAAAGTCTCTGATCCAGACTGTATGCTATGGTGTTATGGTGCATGCTATGAGTTTAACTTACATTCATCTGCAACCAGGCACATGATTTTGGAACTTTTTAAATTCTGCTGTTATTGGAAAATCCGCGGAGGTTCCTGTGAGAACAGCCTTGCCTCATCCTAATGGATGATTTCCATCTGGGATAGGGAAGTTAGAAATCCATTTTTTAAAAAAAATATATTTATTTATTTACATTTTTATCCCGCCCTATACCCGAAGGTCTCCTGGTGGGTAACAACATCTAAAATCAAACTTCATTAAAGCAACAATCCTGTGTATTAAAACAGTAGCATTTGCAAGTGGCAAGGGAAAGTGAAAGAGAGAATGGTGTCAGCATCCCTTTAACAGGCAATAATTTCTTCCTCCTTAAGAAACAGTTGGACAATTTCTGTCCAACTGCTAACATTCTCTGTTTTGGCACAACAGCAGGCCAAATACATGTGCTTTTCAATGGAAGTCACTGCTGGTTCACTTACAGTAAGGGTTCAGGCTGGGTTTTGGTCCAGAAATAGCTTTGGTTACCCTGCATAATGTCTTATGCTAAGAAAGGACAAAGGAGAATCCTGTTAATTCTCCTGAGACCTCATATACTTCACTACCATCAACCAGGCAACAGTGCTCATCACACACTCTCAGACACCTAGTACTGAAACTAGGGAAGTTAAAAATGGAAATACATAGCACCAAAATTGTCTGCTTTATATTGAACTAGATCTTGGGGTAGTTCCACACTGGTTGGTATACTGGACCAGCAAGTGTACCAGGAGCTTCTATTCTGCACAGTGGTGTAATTTAAAGGAGGTCAAGATCCTAATAAGTTGCTTGGTCCGGTATACCGGCTAATGTGGAATTGCTTATATCAATACTGCTTTTCCTGATAGGCATTAGTTCTCAGCAAGTATCTCTCTAGGATCTAGCTGGGAATTCCAGGGACTGAACCTATGAAATTCCATTTGCTTTTCTGCAAAGGAGAACTCTTTTTGCACCGGGGCTACTTGACAACATGCACCCTATTAGTAAATTAAAAACATCGGGTAATATAACTGAATTTTGCTGATCCTTTTTTCTCATTCTCTGTCTCTTTCTTGCTCCATGTTCATGCTCAGTAAAGGTCACCCGCATTTTATATTAGCAGTGCCTCCTTCTTCTTTTCTGGGTTAGCATTTATTCTGCATGAAACATTCAAAGAGCTTTGCTAAAAGATCCAAGAATAGCAAGTGCCACATAGAAAACCAGTTGCAGTAAAATTACAGTTTTTCCCCCAAGCCTTCTCTGCAAGGTTGCAGAAACTATGCAAAAAGCCAACACTGCTTTAACTTCTTTCTCATTTCCACAACTAACTCAACATAATGGCAGTATTCCAAGTTTTACTCTACTGGAACAACTGCTTCAGTTGGATGTTTCCCCCCAAAAGTTTTGTTTTTAAAATTTTGCTTCAAGCTCAAAGCAAAATGTGAGATCATTCTGTGGCTGCATCCCCATGCTGGCCATTTGGCACTCTTTGGGCACTTTTTTGGGCATGCATGGGCCGGGCACGGGACCGGAACACATCTTGGGCATCCCCATGACATTTCCGGCAACGTGAGGCAGGAACGGGCTGGGCGCAGATGAGAGTGTCCCCATGAGAACCAGGCTGAACCCTGGAACGGGAGAGCAGCGCTACCTCCTCCCCGCCCCCTCTCTCCTTATTGGAAGCTGGATTGATGTCAGCCCACCCCTGTGCCGCATTCCCCCCTTCCTTAGCGGCACTGACAGTCAGGACTGGGGTGGGAGGCACAGAAACAAGTCAAACTAAAGCTTAATTCAGAATAATTTTATTTTTTAAAAAAAACCACTGAAAGCCGCTACAAGGTTTAGCGGTAGTAGGCGCTTGAGCAGTTTTGCGCACCTCCGCTTCACCGGGGACCGCGAGAACGCCTGTCAACTTTAAAAGGCAGGAAATCAAGCCTTTATTTATGATCACCTTGCTGATCGGGGAAACGGGGGTGGCAAACTGAACAAAAATCAAGTCATTATGCAGCCTGCCTTGGCATTCTTGAAATGGGGCTGGAATTACAGCTGTGGAAATGGCAGAAAATTAAAAAACCAAGCCATTCTCCAGCCTGCCTTTGCGATCGGCATTTTTAAAAGTCAGTGGCTGTGATCTTCAATGGACAGGGCAGGCACAGCGAGCACACCCCACTTCCCAATGACATGAGCACAAATCTCCTCCCTGTTAGCCTGCGATCGTCCCCATGTGCGTTCCTGGCTCACTGAGCAGTGCGTGCCAGTCCCCCAAACCATGCTGAGACTTGGTTTTTTTTGGCACCGTTCTGGCACAGTTTGGGGGGATTTGGTACGCTTTTTGTGGACCAAATCCAAAACACATGGGGACGAAGCCTGCCGATCCCGCATTCGGAACGGCACAAAACTTGCATGGGGACACGGCCTGTGAGTATCAATCATCTGGTGTCAAAACCCGCTCTACACTTTCTAACAAGGAGTGTCTAAGTCAGTGGGATAAATGACAGCTCTTTAGAGAAAAAAAGTCCCAGGGATTCCCTGCACTGAAGCAAAATGAGGGTACTCAGATTAAACCCTTGTTTTGGCATAACACTGGACTGATAATCTGGGAACTTAATGCCCTAGCCCCTTTTCTTTTGTTTATTCTTGCACAAGCAGTGAGTTTTTGGATGAATGATCTGTCACTATGTCAGCACAGATCAGAGTAGACACTAGGGGCCGATTAGCACTTTGGCCTGTAGTCAATAATTAGGCAACATCTGGGGAAGAGCATCCACACCTAGAGAAGGCGGTCACAACCTCCAGATACCCGCTGCCTCGCCAGAATTTGCCTAATTATCAACTTCGTGTGGAGCACGAAATTGTGTTCCACAAATTTATCAGTCTTCCCCAATCATTTACCTTTTACATCCAGCCAGGAGCATTTGCACCTCTGCTGGATGAGGAGGTCAACAGGGCTGCCGTGCAAGTGCGCTGGCAGCTCTACTGCCCTCCTGCTGCGACTGTGCAGAGTGCGAGCACTGTCATGGCAAAAGCACTAACGCATGTGTAGTCATGGAGGGTGCCACACTCAAGATGGCGATGCCCTGAAGAGGACTAGCCCCTGGATTGATCGGAGGTGAGTGACCAATTGCGTGGGGTGTAGGCTGTAAGCGACTAGCATTTGCAAGTGCAAGTGCTACTTAAGGTTAGGTGATCGTGCTCCTTTCTTGTCCAGCATATCGGAAGGGAAGTTCAAAATCGCCCTGCTACTGTGAGAATATCCAGGAACATAAAAGAGCTGCCAGCATTTTGACAACATCTGTTAAGTCCCAAGGTTTCTTCTTTGGATGCATCCAGAAATTTCTTACTTATTCCACTAAATTTGGATATTCTGGAATAAAGCATGCATTTTTGGAATATCCATGCTTTATTCTAGAATATCCAAATATTGCAGAATAAACAACCAATGTCTGGATGCAGCCCTCTACAAACGTGCTTCCTATGATCACTGGTTCCTTTGTATCTTTCGTTCTCTCATATCCTGCTATTTTCTTTTTTGCCCTCATTACCTCTTTTTTAAAATAGTCATTACTATAAAATGCTTATAAAAACAACAATCAGTAAATTGGGGTTTTAAGTTATTATCAGAATGCAGAATACAGATCCCCAAGCAAGAAAAACAGGATTTGTAGAATAAAAAAGAAAAGACAAACACCACCCATTCATCTTACATGTGGTTAACACATGAAACCTTTTAAATAAAGTTTATCTCCTCACTTTTAAAACTGTTGAACACAACTTCTATCTTCAATAAGGGCTAATGTCTAGTATATATTTTTTTCAACAGTTCTGAACTTGATAAGATTTAGAGCAGCTAAAACTGTGTTAGGGCTTGAAAAAGATGGGATTGCCTGTTACCAGAGGGAATTATTAGTTTGAATCAGGGGATCACACACATAGAAAACAGAGACAGAAGATATTTTCAAACTTGATTTAGTGAGTTACAGTCAAAACATTTTTTTCAGTAAAGCTTCATCCAGACAACACGTACTTATTCTGCATTATTTGGATAATCTGGAATAAAATGTGTCTGGATGCATTCTGGATTCAGAATGCCGAAAATTAAGTGATTATCTGGATGAAGCTTAAGTTCCAGGATCATTAAAACTGAGTAGGGCTGCATCCAAACATTGCTTACTTATTCCACTATATTTGGATATTCTGGAATATCTACGTTTTATTGAAGAATATCCAAAGTATAGCAGAATAAGTACTTGATGTCTGGATGGAGAAACATACTGTTTGGTGGTTCGGCCAACACTCCAAAAGCATTTATTCAGGACTGTACAAAAGCGAAGAGCCAGCAATTAGGAGCTAATGTAGGTCCGCACAGCCAAAAAGTCACCCCCACCATAAACAGCCAGTTTGTGAACTCCATTTATGGAGTTTCTGGCTACTATCAGCAACACTGGCTACTGCTGCCAGTAGTACAAATAACCAGCGCTACCAGCCTAGTAGCAGGAGTGTAATTGTGGACCTGTTTGTGCTTATCCCTTAGTGAGTAAAGTGTGTTTGCACTGGGGAGCCGGGACAACTCTTCAGCCTTGGTGGATTGCTAAAAAGCAGTGCACAACTTGACCAGAAACAGCTAGATTGCTTCTGGACAGCATGGTGCAGCATGGCAAGCGGGTGTGGTGGTGTGATTACAGTTGCACACAGCGGTCAGATTTCCCATGGCAACATCCAAGCATGCACCAGACGTTACCAAGGATGTTGCCATGGCAATCCAGGTGGCCCTCACCTGGTCATCCATACTTCAAGTGCCAGCAGAGGGCTGTTGCAGCACTTGAAGTGGGGATGGCCACTGCCGCGCTACTACCTGTATTATACCATACCAATCAGTGTGAAAAGGCCCTTTGATCATTGGATGGCTGGATTCAACTCTGTACATAAGGCTGATACAATTATTATAATGTTTCTAAAACGGTATATATGTCCTTGCTTTTGATAAAGTATATTAAGGCATACCCCAATTTTAAAAAAAACAAATTCTACGGAATTTTTCATTGGGAGTATTCAAAAGGAAACAGTCTGTTAGTCCACACTGCAGGCACCTCTAGATTTTACAGTACTATAGACAGGAAGTCCAGGCAGAAATTCAGCTGCAGATCTGCAGTCATTATAAAAACGTCTTTTCTTTCCCTCCAAATAATTAAAACTGACCATGCTTTAGCAATTTTCCAAAAGGGAGACTACAGTTCTACTCTAAACACTGTCAATTCAAATAGTACATTTAGAGGCAGTGGAACATTCTTAGAATTACTATACCAAACTAATTAATATTAAGCCCTTGGAAAACTCACTATTCTTAGTAAAGGAATAAATACATTTGCCATAAAGGATGCTTAAATGCATTTTTCCACTGTATGTTGATTTTTTCCTTAAGGTTGTCACGCCAAATTTACAAAATTGATTTTTAAATTCAAGTGAGCATAAAATACAGGGGGAGAAGATGCTGAGAGAGAGAGAAAACCCTTTCCAGCACAGTAGGTGTGAAGATGGGAGACCCAGATCTCAGGACTGCGTTCAGTTTCAGTATTTTCAAAGAGAAACATTAAGCAGAAGCTCTGCTTCAGCCAACATGTTTTAGTTAAGCTCTGAAAGTTCAATAAAGCTTTAACACGCAGCAGCCGCTCCATCTATCATTATTAATTCACTATCAACACACCAATGCTATGTCCTAATAGAAACTATGATTTAGTTTTCCAATGTATTTATCTGTGGTTTAGCAAAGGCCCTTTCTGCATTGGGTCTCATTCCAGGTTATATCCTGGAATAGAGCCCTGCCATCTGCATGCTGTGTTAGCATGTGGACAGCAAGCACTTATTCTGAGATATAATCCAAAATAAGGCCCAGTGCAGAAAGGACCAAAGATTTTTCCTTTTTAATTAGATGTTTGGGTGGGCACCCGGGAGAGGGCCTTCTCAGTAACGGCCCCCAGGCTATGGAATTATCTTCCCCTTGAGGTGCATGAGGCTCCTTCTCTGTATATGTTCAGGAAGGTGATAATGACACACCTCTTTGCCCTGGCCTTCGACTAAATTTGGTTACATCCCCCCCACACACACACACTTTTAGGTAGTATAGTTTTAAATATATATTTGTTTTGTTTTAACATCCTGAATTTTAAATGTTGTTGTAGGTACTACTGTTTTAATATATATTGTTTTGTTTTAATGTGCTGAATTTTAAGCATTGTTACCTGCCCTGAGATCTCCAGGTATAGGGCGGGATAGAAATACAAACAATAATAAAATAAATAAATGTTGCTGTAATTAATTGAATTTTCATGAGTACAAGCATGCTGCTTTGCAAGGGTATCTGATTTTTATTTTTTGACAGTTTGGCATTGATTTTTTTCCAGTCATATGTTTGTTAAAGCCCCTCTACATCTGCTGTGATGTAGCTGATTAAGGGGGCAGGGGTTTAACTGGGGAATTTGCTAATGTCACTGAGCCTAGTAAGTGTTTGGAAGCAAGAATACTATGCATCAAAATGAACTAGTAATAAAAAAAATGTATAAATCAGTTCATTTTAAAATCAAAACATGGTCTACAGGTGAGATGATGGCCAACATTACCTAATGTTCCCTTGCTGGCTTCTTGAAGTGTGTGTTAGGTGTAAGATTTCCAAGAATTTGTAGCTGAAGTTGTTAACTTATACTACAGTTCAAAGCTGTCTCTTTGTGCCAAGTTAAGTTATTTCAAAACTGAAGAAATTGGAAACAGAACCATTTCAAATGATGTTAACCTCTCCTAGCAGTGTAGTTAGAGGTAGTAGTGCCATCCTTTTGCTGCAAAAACTGGCACCAAATCTAGACCTTACTTAGAGAGATGTCACTATAGCAAATGGTGCATTGTTCGGCAATGTTGACTTTGGGGGTTGTGCAGATTAAGGTAAGATGATAATATAAGGTTTCATGGCTCAGCTTTCAGATTCTATGGGGTTATTCAGGGCCCCATTACTGAGAAAACCCTTAGCAGAAAGTGTTATTAAGAGGCATTGGGAAACAACACTGACACAGTTTACATTATTGGAATCAGTGAAGTACTAGTAGTACCAAGTCTCCATTATCCACACCACACTGGTGGAGGCTCTATACACAGTTATATTATAGAATAGTTGAACTTAAGCTTGGGCTGTTTCCAGGCATGAAAATATCCAATAATCCCTAGGGAAAAACAGATCCAAAAATGAAGTAAGAAAATAAAAAAGATCTGTATATGGGAGGATATTGCACCCTACAGATATGGGCCTACTTACTAAAAAACAAGTGTGGGAAATTGTTTATGTAGCATAATACAGTGATTGGCATTGCAGAATTTTCTGAAACAGGAATTTCTCTCACACACAAGAATGCTTGCCATTAACAGTGTGTTCCAGTTGCGTTTATAATTATAAGTGCATCTCCATTTTTTAAGCCTTTTTATATATTGCCAATTGTGTATTTACACTAATATGTTAATGCTTGTTTTAACCCTTATAGTTATATGCATATAAAAAAAGTATTGATACACTATCTAATATGTAACCGCCGAAAGATACATCTTTTTGGTTTTATTTTTGTGTTTGGACTTAACAAAAAGGGGCACTTCAGAGACAGCTGCATGTGGCCCTGGTGTTCCCAAGCCTTCTCTTGTCCATCTTTTCCAGTAAAAGAATGTTCATGATAAGAGGGAGAGCCAAACTAGTATGTGAATGATCCCACTTCAAAGGCTTGATCACAGCCTTGGGCAGTATCCACAAGGTAAGAATTTGGCATTTGCTGATAGCCCTAGGGCATGGAAACTGCATATTACCAGCTGCATTGGGTGTGCAGCTCACCTTTGAGGTGGATAGTCCACCCTCAGAGCATAAGCCACAGTAAAGGACTCTGGGACTGTGGTCACAACTTCACTTTAAACCTTCATCAGTCCATCTTCAGGCCTGACCGCTCACACCTCTTCATTTCTATCCATTTTATTTCTGGACTTTCCATTCAGGAAGGTCCAAATGAAGGCTAGAAACTCCACAAATAAAACGGATTGAAATGAAAAGGTTTGAACAGTCAAACCTGAAAATGGCACTGAAAATTTAATTTTAACCCTTTTGTGCCCTCATTCCTGCTGTCTGTAGAGGTGATGGAGATGAGGACAATTTACTACAGCCATTTTCCATACCTTTAGCATCCAGAGCCAATGCTAAACTGCAGAGGGTGGAAGCTTCAAATCTGCCAAATCTTTGCTCCACAGCTTTGACGACTCCAGGCTGGGAAGGCCATGTACAAAGCACATCTCTCAGTCCAGTGGCAGGACTGGGGGGACCAAGCACAAAGGGGCCCCCTTTTCATAGCCATCAGGATGCTTCCTACCTCCATCTCAGCAATGGTGCAACTACCAGGCTTGTGCTAAATATCTATTCAACATGATTAAACAGAGAGGCTAAGGACTGTTCTGTGCTTCATGCAAGAAGTCTGGCCTCTCTATAGAGCATAGAACCAGGTAATCCACAAGTGAGTCCCATAGAAATGGGAGTGGGGAAATTGACAACCATGTAGTGGCTGCCATAATTGCCACTTTCACAAGCAAAACTACATTATGCTTGTGTGCGACTACTCTCTGTCCCTGTATTACATTGTTGCATAAAAGTTCCTTGCTCAATTTCCACAAGTCCTTTTTTCTACTCACTAGTTTGACTGTACTGAGCATAGGTTCAACAAAAGTCTTAAGAACTACACCTAAATTTCAATCCACCATTAATTCACCTTCAGAATGACAAGCAGTTTTCCTTTCACATTATTCAATCCAGAAAAACCAGTTATTATAAGGAGGAAAGAAAATAGTCACTTTGCTAGTATGGGTGAAATCCCATTACAAGCTTGAAGTCCCCACGTCAGGTTGGCTTAACACGCTTTCCATGTGTTAAATCGCCCCAAAGGATTGTAAATGTTAACACTCATTTCAACAAGTCTCGCTCTGATTCGTGCATTTGAAACATTTTACATTTCGTACTGTGGGAACCATACCATTTTAGTGGGATGAGAATGCATGTTTAGGGTTTCCCTCCCCCAATAGCTTGCTTCCAAACATAGTGATTTTACTGTAAAAATCCACCGCTTACAGCAGCTGCTACACTGTAGCAATCCACCCACTTCACACCTGATAACAATGTTGCAATTTTGTGCAATTCTGAAAGTTCTGACCTTTAGAAAGGGAAAAGAAAGGAAAGCAGCTGCAGGTTCTGGGAGATATGTGAATGTTTTTAAGGCTGTGGCGGTGAGCAAGCGAAGGGGGCTTTAGTTGCCACTGCTGCTGTGTGCCCTGGGCAATGGGGAGAAGAGGGGAAAGAATTGCTGGCTGCCCAGTGCCAGTTTTCCTCCATCCAGGCAATCGGCAGCCACCCAGCCAGGCTCCGTGAAGGGGTCTGTTATGGGTGGCGCGTTCATGCCAGGGGGAAGAGGGCAAGGCAGCCCGAAAAGTGGCTTTTAGAAAGCAGTGACTTGAGTCCCCCCCCCTTGAGTCATGTACAATCCTCAGAATCCAGATCAAATGCAATTAAGTTGAAAGTAATGGTATCAGGCAAATTCGCGTTTGCATCCAGTTCTATTATTTCAGTTTAGGGAAACCGTATTAAGCTTGTAATGGGAATGCGGCCTATGTTTTCTTATACAGAAGCCAAATCAAAGGTGGATTAAAATCTAGGGGTAGTTGGGCCCTAAGTCTCACCAGGTCCAGAGGGTATTGATGTAGGGCATATTCAGCTTACAGTCCATCTTCGGGGTTCTCCATACAGACAATCATTGGTGTTTCCATACTTTTTATGGAGCGAAGTGTCAAAGCCCAACCTAAAGAGTATTTAGATAATACGTGTTTTCAGTCCAGTTCAGAGCAGTAGACCATTTTTATTTTAGAAACTGAAAAGGACTGAGTAATCTTTTTTGGGAGGGAATCATACTTTTTGGGGTGTGCTCCCCATTTCCTCCAATGTCATTGTGGGCGTTGTGCTCAGAGGACTGAGAACATCATTATCGGGGTGGAAAGAGAGAACAGAAGAGATGGCATAGCAGAAGTTACTCTTTATCTGCCTCCTCCTTTCTCTTCAGTGCCTGAAAAGAGGACAATGTATCCTCCATTTTCTTTCTCTCCCCAGCCTCTAAGTAGAAGGACAATGTTTCCTCTATTATCCCTTGGTAATGTACAATAGGGGTGTGCACGAAGACAAATACGGCTTTGGACATATATTCGTGCACGAAATGAAGCAAACTCCCCTCCTCCCTTCCTGCCTCCCCTCATCGGTCGTTGCTGCCATCGCTTCAGCACGCCTTTGTCCTAGGCACTTCTGGGTCTGTGCACATAACTCTCTATCTGGGGACTGATAGAAGCTTTGACGAATACCGGATAATCCAATTCACGGACAAATAGGGCCTATTAATGTAGGTCCTATTCAATTTGGTTGTGAATGCTGGGATTCGTACACATTCATACAAATTCCAAATATGCCGTAGTAGTCTTAGTTCTGAACACATTCAGTAAACGTGTCTTCTATAGTTGCAACAAATCTGGTAGGTCTGAATTCTTTATGTTAATTTCATATACAACTATACTAATAAATTTCCAAATAAAACTACAGAAAAGCTAACATTAAAACTGACATGAAAAACCAACAAAGCATTACTATCTGTGGTGCACAAATTTAGACAAATACATATCACAAAACTTTAATTACAAGTAATGACATGTATTTCTGCATTAACTGTTAACATCAGAAATATAAAATACCCAAGGCTTTGTTATCAAATCTTTCCATACATTCCATGATTTAAAAATATTACACACTCAGACCAAAATTTAATTTGGATATACATAAATTATATAAAAAAGAATATGGTACTTTACTCAGTGGAGGGAGACCATACTCAAGAGACAGATTAGATCCTGAAACTGTAATTGTCATCTTCATTCCTTTAAAATTAGTGCTCCACCTTAGAACAACCTATCCATTTGGGTCATCCGTGAATTTCAAAGGCTATTTTAAAACTCCAATAAGGTGCTTCCACAAGACATTGACAATTCACTCCTTTTGAATATTCTTCTAATTCCTCCTTTCCCAATTATGAGAAAGACCCAGCCTACTGTCCTTTTTCTGCTCTCTCTTTCCAGTAAGTTGTATTCAGACACCATACTAAACCATGGCTATTGTAGTGGGAATGAACCCTAGTGAAGCTTTAGCTTGTGTGTGTACAATCTTTTGATATATGTTGCTTCTATTAAATTAACAACAAAAATGAACATAGTTTCATTTACATCTGCCTTTTGTCCACATTGGGCTTTATTCTATTCCAGGAAGGAGTCTAAGGAGATTGCTGTCCATATGCAATTCCTGGGGCCTATGCTGTCCTGGAATAACAGCATAGGCCCCGGGAATTGCATATGGATGAGCATTCTCCTTACATCCCTTCCTGGAACAAGAGTCTCAGTGTGGAAAGGACCAATGTTTCAAACAATCATGATAAACTACAGTTGTTGCAGATAGGGCTATAGCTCAGTGGTAGAATTACTTTGCATGAATTAGATCTCAGATTCCATTTCTGGCAATGGCAAAGCTTTTTTGTAACTTTGAATTACACAATAAAACATGCATCTTTATGCTGTAAGGGTCCAGGGACAGTTTTTCTTCCATGTTATCTAAAAGAAAGAAAATGGCTTGCTACTTTGTCCATCCTCTGAAGATGGACTGAAGGTAGACTAAAACTTTGGTGTAGCTGATTCCTTTGTAAGACTGTAGTTACAGATCTTTTTATTTACATAAGAATAGCAAATGACTGACATCTATTTGTGAGAAACGGTAAAATACAAACATCAGCTTGTTAGTAGTAAACATTGTGCTGTAAATTCCATTGCCATTACTGTCAAGTGTAAGACTGTACCAATGACCATATATCTACTAAATTTATACAGTCAGGTACTATGAGGGAGAGGTGTCGGTACACATTTAAAGACATATCTATTTCAGAACTTTTGATATTTTCTCTTTCCTAATTTCTAATGGCTTCTGAATATAGTCTAAATTACTTCACTTCATTACATGTCTCTCCATTGTTAATAACAAGATTTTGGTCTTTTATCTCCCCCCTCTGCTTTTCTCATGCATGTATAACATGTATATACAGAAACTTCAGCCATTTAGTATTTTATTATTGCTTACAAACTGTTTCTTGGCATTTGATTTTTTTCTACTAATAAAAGATTTTTACTACATTGTGACTTAAGTCACTTCTGTATTTTTGCTTAGCAAACTACAGGGATATGCCTAATAGCCATACACTTACCAGAGTGAGTGGCATCTTTATCTCTGTCTACAGTTTGGCCCTTTCTGCACTTACCTTTGATCTGGATCAAGGAACCTCTTAATATGGACCTTGGTCCTCCATATCTGCACACTAAACCACTGATATCTGGTGGGACGTTTAATTGGGTCCACCAGAGGATTAAAGGCCTTCTTCCAGAATATGGGAGAAGTAGAGATGGCATGGCATGCCTCTGTGTTCTGGGACTACCGGGGGGGGGGGGGGGCTGCTTTTCAGTGGCATGTCATAGCATACCACCAGAAAGTTCTCCCCCAATCCCCAAGGCTAGGAACTTTTGTCCCTAGCTACTGGACGTGGATGACTGTAAAGCTCACATGAGTTTTGCAGTCACAGGGAGGCGTAGGCTGGATCAGTGCTGTCAGTGCAGATGGTGCTGATCGAGCCAATGCCTCTCTGGGACTTGAATCATAGTCTCAGATATTCTGGACCCACTGATCCAGATCTATAGCAGATAAGTGCAGAAACTGACTTTGTTAGGCTTGAACAGGAAGGAAGGAAGGAAGGAAGGAAGGAAGGAAGGAAGGAAGGAAGGAAGGAAGGAAGGAAGGAAGGAAGGAAGGAAGGAAGGAAGGAAGGAAGGAAGGCCACACAAACTTTTCCATGCCAGAGAAGAAGGTAGGAGATGTGGAAAAACTCAAAACTCACTGAAGCTCATTTTTCTCAGGTTAAACAATGGTTTACACTGAAGTCTGAGTTATAAACACTTCTGAATTCACTTTAACTTCTTAGATGTTCAAGAGGTAAACTAGAGGCTGAAGAAGGGCCATTATATATGCCACATTTTACTGAGTATTGCAGATGCAACACTGTCAAAATCAGGAGCTCTTTACTCACATCTTTCATCCTGAAACAACAGCAAGGCTATCATCTCCGGTGGACAGAGTTCAGAGGTCCATAGAGCAACATAGTGATCTGTGAATGATCCAAGATAATCAGCAATGGAGCTTCTACATGTGTATGGATCCACTGGAGTACGGTGGTATTTTCTTTGCTATGTTGGAATCCATATCTCAAAGCTATGAGTGTTTGGCCCTCTTTCCCTAATCCTAGGAAGTATTTTAATAGGGCTAGACTGGAATCTTCCATGTGACTGATAAAAAGAAGAGCCACATGTGGCAACTCATGAATCGGTATCACTGAAACCAAGAACAATAATGGTGCCAAACAAGGTTAAAGAAGTGAAAATTTTCAGAAAACTAATTTGGAGAATGGTGCTATGTCACTAGAATCAGTAAGTACCAAACAAAAGCTGTAAATGGAAGAGGCTTTCTTGCTTCAGTAAATATCCCGTATCTTATTTTGGTTCCTTACAAAATCATTTTGGTTTATTTTAATACTACATGACAACATTCCTTGTAGTACCTGCAAGCTTTTGTAAACAACTTTCCATATAATGCATGGAGGTTCCCCTAACCACTATCACTAGCCAAGAGAATTATGTGGCACTGGAAGAAGAAATACCCCACTTAGTTTGTGGCCTTCCAACATCTGAAATTCCTTGTGACATACAGTCACACACAAACATTTTTGGCAGTAGCCTCTATACGAAGTCTGTTAACAGTTCAATCAACCTTGGATTTAAAGAAGGTACAATCCAGAACTCATAACTAAAAATAAATATAGACTGCACTTAGGAGTGGAAAAATAATGTTTTGTTCACCTCCAGAATATACTTGTGTATACCTTAAAAACACTTTTTTAAAAGCAATTAACTAAAATATATTTGGTTTCCAAAAACTGATGATATAAAAAGGTCTTGTCAACAGTACCTTTCATCTTTCCTCTTACTAAGCCATCAAAAATGATTTTTTTTTTAAATTACCACCCGTTATCTTCATTGGGTTGTCAAGACCAACATAATTCTTCTAATAACTAATAGATTAAGTACATGATAAAGGTATGATTATTAGACCTTTACATAATAGGAAATAGGAAATCCTTGAGCATCGAGCTAATACAATAAAATACATTATTCTTATTAGAGAAGGGCCTTTTTATAGTCAGTTTTGTTCAGAAGGCTCTCCAGCTGCTGAGAAATGATTATTTGGTTAAAAATGTATTTAGAATAAAAATGTACATACAATTTTTTAAGCTACAGGGAAAAAAAATAGTATAGCAAGTATTAAATTCAAGCTTGTTCCGCTTAAACCTGCATGACCTTTTAAGCCTCTACAAGCTAGCCTAAAAGGGGTCCCTTTTGTAAGGACTTCTCTTGATAAATTACAGTACCGATGCAAAACCCAGCACACTCTGCAGAAGTGCCCATATGCTCAGAAGGTATCAAAGTGCAGTTGTGTAAATATTATAAAGGTGTGCATAAATGCTCTTCCCTTGGAAATAAGGCATCAGATAGAAAAAGATGCTTTACTAACCTGTAGTGGTCTCTGCTTATCACTGCTCTTAGGAGATTTCAGCCCACTCGTTTGTTGCTGTAAAAGCAGCTGCCTGGCTGCCTGCAGTGCCTGAAAGTAAAGACAATATGCAAATAAACAAACCTTTTAAGTGTTTCATTAAAGATGTTATTGCTTATAACTTTACTCACAGAGAGCAAAATTCGATCTTCTTCCGGACAATTTGAAAACAGATGATCTCACACGCCAAGAAAATTTTACAGAAAGTACTTATGCCAGATATTGTGAAAAAGTATATATGTGCAAGAAATCCTCAAGGAAATAGCATTAATTTGTATAAAGTGCTTGAAGAGGAAAAATCATAAACCGCATCAATAGCCTCATCTCCACAAGGAACTTGTCTTTAAGTGTTCAGCTAAAATGCTCACACCCTTGTAAATCATCATTCAATTTGCATTTTCATATTACAATTTTTAAGCAAAAGCAGTAGACTTCGAGTGTTACCGGAAGCTGTAATTAAATTTGACGAATCAACATCAGATTATCTTGAAAGTGAATTAATAAGGATATTCAGTGAAGACTAAAAACACTTTTTAATACTTACAATTCAAGGGGAACCTCTCGTTTGACAAAATAAAGTGGAGTTTTAATGCCAAATAAATTTAAGGGGCTTTCATTTGCATTCTTTTGTAAATTCTGAGAACAAAGAAATCACTACTTAGCCAATCATGTTAGCTTCTGTGGGTGATAGTGCTACAATCAGAGTACAGTTTTTTCCCTTGGATTTTTTTTTCTTTTTAAATTAATTGAAATAAAACTGATCACAAGAAATGTATAGAGATGCCAGCTATTAGAAAAAACAGTTAATTTTAAAATTTTACTCCCTACAAGGGGGAAAAACTAATGTGCATTACAACAAAGTTTTTTATTTAGTAAAAACAATGACAAGTAACCACCAACTCCTGCAAAAATGAGCTATACGGAAACTTTAAAGGCTTTTTATGTGTCTGATAGCAAATTCAGTGAATTGAATGCCCATGGATTTGGAAATATAAGATAGAAATTTAAATTCAGCAATACGGTATACTGGAAGAGCATTCAGTATGCTGAGAAAGGTACCCATAAAACAGATGAATTATTATCTAAACACTGTTCACCTTAAAATTGTCACCAGCTGATAAAGGAAGGTACAATTTTGATTAGACTCAAATGAGCGTGTGTTTTTTTAAAGATAGTTTCTAGTATCCATGACAACAGTTGCTTTGACAAGATGTGCATATGGCATTACACTGCCAGCTGGTGTGAACAATGTTTGAACTACTGCATTGAGATGCTGAGCAAACAGAAAAAGTTGCCACGTCTTAACCCTCAGGGAGAGCAGTCCTCCCCTGATCAATTATGAAAAGGCAGAGAGAGGGCCGCTACAGTCTGGCTCCATGCAAGTTTTCTGAGAAGGCAGGCAGACACAGCAAACCAAAGTAAACAAACTGCATTGCACTCTCACTAGCTCCTAAGAACACAGAACAGTCTGCCTCCAAATGTGCCAGCTAGTACAAGTCTGAGGGGGGGAAAAACACGCATTTAGCAGCGGCATAAACAGACCGAGCTTGTTTTTCTTAGGTTCTCACACCAATCATTGTGCAACACAATGAGAAAGGCACTTTCTGGATTACAGATGTGGTAACTGACTTGATTTCACTTAAAAAGACTACAGAGATTTTAGGTGTCAGTGCTACTGATACAATGGAAAGAAAACCTCTTATTTATCCTGGAGCCTAGATGGATGTCTGCTGGGAATAAATGCTCCGCTTTTATTTATAGCAAAAGTTTACCAAGTAAAATTTAATTTGGAATGCTGTTGTAACTATGGTTTCTGGGCAGCACTGTGGATTTTTGGATTCAACGATGTCTCCGCCAAAGGCCGGTACAAAGGCAATGATGTCTTTCAGATAGGTAACATCTATGTACACTTTTTCAAAGAAGTTGTTTGAAAGTGGCTAATAGGTTATAACATCCACACACTAGTGCCCCTAAGTCATATCATAGCCCAGAAGTGTAGTTTTAAAGACCTTTAAAGTAAACTAGGGGTGTTTCCGCACTGGCCGCTAAAACCCCATTAAGCACACAATAAGGACAGATATGGGGCACATGTGCAAGGTATTAGGGCCCCTTCGAG
Organism: Aspidoscelis tigris stejnegeri; assembly: GCA_023333525.1. Lineage (NCBI taxonomy): Eukaryota > Metazoa > Chordata > Lepidosauria > Squamata > Teiidae > Aspidoscelis > Aspidoscelis tigris. The sequence continues at coordinate 62,886,602 of JALMGA010000005.1, read as the reverse complement.
GAAGCCACTTCCGCACAGCCTCGCACAAGACCCGTTCCTAACGGGGTCTAGGAGCTGCCAAATCCAGTTTCCAGGAAGACCTGAAAATTAGGTCTTCAGTCCATTCCTGCGTGGAAATTTCACATCAAAGGAGGACACTTCCGCACATGGACAGGAGAGGGAATGGATGTGGGTGGGACAGGAAGTCGCTATGTTGAGTGAGGCAGCAGGAAGTCATCATGTTGAGTGAGGCAGCAGCAGCATGGCAGCCATGGGATCTCAGGCATGCCGCTGACTGGTGGGCAGTCTGTCCCTGACACGCCCACGCATGGGGGGGGGAATCGAGCGGTGACTGATGGCTGAATGCTCCAATCATGTGGCTCCTGGGGTGGTGGGGCCTCAGGAAGGCCAGCCGCTTCTGAAAATTGGTGCTGTGGCATCCGCACAGTGAACACATGATGCGTGCCTCACTATCTGTGCTTCCCATGCGAGTGCGGAAGCATGGGGCCTCATTTGGAACTGTCCCTATTTCAGACAGATCTTCCCAGAGACGGATTTCAGAAAAACAGATTTCCTTAATCCGGCTTTCAGGAGGTAAGTGCAGAAACACCCTAGAAGTGTGATGGGAACCTAAGCCACTTTCAAGCCACATTTTTCATGTCAGCGCATTCAGTCTTAGGCTGCATCCAGACATTGCTTACTTATTCTACTATGTTTGGATGTTCCAGAATAAAGCATGGATATTCCAGGATATCCATGCTTTATTCTGGAGCATCCAAATATGGTAGAATAAGTAAGCAATGTCTGGATCCAGCCTTTGTTTCATGTTCCCTGTCCTTGTCTTCCTGCACTTTCTGTTCACTAGTGCACTTCCTCCATATGGGATTAGCATCATTCAGGTCCAGAACCATCCTAAGGGTTCCCTATCCCAGTTTAGCAGTGGGCCTGTCTGAAGAGGTCTGCCAGCACAATAACGGCATCTGCTCTGGCCCAAGAATCAGATTCTTGTCCAGAACAAAAAAAAAATGCACGTGTCCAATTTTTGAAGTTTCCATAAGTTTCAAAGATGGGGCTGCAGCATTTCCCCCTATTCCTTTGGCAAGCTTCAAAGATCATCTTTAAAATCCAGACCTGGAGGTAGTTCAGACCCTCGCTCACACACTGGGCATAATTATAGAGCAACTGGGACATTAGCAAATTGCAGAAAGACTGGGTGATGCTTGTGGTAGAAGTCCACTTTGCCCAGAGCAGAACAGGGAAGGTATGTCCACATAGTTGCCCCTGTTGGGCTGTGACAACAGTGTTTCAGCCCTTGCATGTAGACTGTGCTTGTTGGGTTTGGACCAAGACAGGCTGGAGCAGATTGGTTCAGCTGCCCCAAGGGAGGTAAGTGCAGAAGGTCTTTCATGTAGCAATTCTTCAAGATACTCAATAGGGCTTCTCTTAGTATTGCTACAGATCTAACTTTTGTCTCGTCATGGAGCTTCAGCCCTTAAAAGCTCAGTCTTTGCCTCAGCTTTGATTCAAATATATTTTAGAAATTGTGGCAATCACCAAATGAAAAAGTGACTAATTAAAATATATGTCCAGAAAAAGAAATATTATATAGAATATTTATCATATTGCTTTACGTATCCAATATTGTAAGCCATTCATGGGCAAATATAGCTACTGATCTATAAGCAAAGAAAAGATAACGGATAAACATGTGATAATATTAAAATCTTAGGCATCTGTCCCTTAATGGCCATTATTCTGGGACAGGTTGCACCATCCCAGGATCAGCAACCTGACCCAAGCTGGGGTGGGATGGCCTGTTCCATGACAGCCCCCAGACTGGCTTCAAACCTTTGGAGCTGGTGCCAAGAGGAGGGAGCTCCAACCCCCCCCACACCTTTTGATGGCACACCCTGCTACACTGCAAAAAAGAGTTTCAACTGCTATACTAGACCACAGAGGCAGAACATCCACATGTCTTCATGATCCAGTAGACTGATGTCCAAGTCTACTGGTAAACTGTACCAGAGTGCCATTTAGGGCCCCTTGGTCTAGTTTATGCTCCATCTTGTGCAGGAGGGATCTAAATTTCTCACAATCCACACAAGCATGCATAAGGGGTTCCTCTAGGCCCCTTCCTATTACAGGAAAGGGTCCTAGACACAAAAAGGTAAATAGTTTAACTGCACCATATAGATTTAAGAAGCTAGTTGGGTTTTCTTGGTCTATGCATACAAATGGCCCTCCTACTGTATGTACACACATATATACCAGGGCTCCATTTTTACTTAAGCATTTTAAGAATGCTTCATGTAACACACTTTCTTCTTCAGCAGTCCTGAAGTTGCTACTTAGTAACGTATACAACTTTCTTCTTTTTAAAATATACCCAGGTTTTTTTTTTTCTAAAAGGAAACAGATGTCATTCACATTGTTCTGCTAAAAACAGGAATGTTTAACCTATCAGCCTGTTGCATTTGAGATGTTAAAATGAAAAATGACATCTATAGCCATTAATATCTTCAATGTATAAACAGCACAGCGTGACACATTCTTGAGAGCTGAAGGCTACAAAATCTCTCTGAAACATAAATAACAAAGCACTCAGAATCATATTTGATGTTGATATTCATCTCTGCTGCCTGGGCTTCTTATGAAAATAGATGCAGCCCAAATGGATCTCCTATAATTGGTTTCAGATAGCAGGGTCAGAAGAAATACGATACAAGAAACTATTACATGGAACAGGCGAAACAAGAATGTTTATACAAGCACTACCCTGTTAAACTGACAATGGGCGTACACTTTGTAGATAACCAGAAAGGAGAGAGAGAGAAAAAACCTTGTCATAAGAGATTATTTTTATTCTCCATTTAGTTAAGGAATATTTTGGAACTTTTTCACCATAATAAAAAATAAGCTATTTTAACAAGAATGGTATAAAATGTCTTAAACTACTTGGAAACAATGTCCAGAATAGTATCAAATTCAACATCTATATAAGTGGAAAATTGCCCAGAAAATTCAACACTAGCCAAAATTAATTACTAAAAGAGAATGGTGGGGTATGAAGAAGATCCACTCTATAAACTCTTCCTTAGTTCAGATCATGGGATCATCTAAACTATCACTGAAGATTCAGCTACGGAGCAGCTCCCCAGAGTCTAACTACAGAGCATCCATGGTTTTACTGGTCAGATCTAATAAGAGATACTGGAGGCCAAATGAGGAGCTATAAATACGCACATGTGTCACTGAATTAAGGACTTTTGTCAGCAAATGAAAACTTAAAAGTTTATTTAAAAGTGACTAATTCAAGACTGGACGATGTTTCAAACCACTTTGAGACATCTGAAAACTCTATACATCATGAATTGTATAAAAACACAAACCAGCTGCAACAAAAGCTGGCTTGGCTCAATAGAAGCAAGCATTCTATAAAAAGGTGGAATATATCTTAGAAAACTGAAGAGTCTCTAAATGAGAAGGAAAAGATACAAGAATATTATTAACATTGGGTGAATTCCCACTTAGCTCCGTTGAAGTGGAATAAAAAAAAAACAGAAGCAAACACACCTTATTTGCGTTCCCATTTGTTTTTATTAATTCTGCTTTAAAGCAGAGCAATGGCGGTGGTGGCAGTGGCGCAGCAGCACCCAAAAGGGAGGTGGAGCTGGCTCGCTTTCCAGCCACTTTCCGTTCCTCCTCCCTACGTCTCAGCAGCACCAGGGCTGCTTGGCAGGAAGCAGAGCAAGCGAGCAGGGCGGTGGCAGTACCCAGTGTCAGCCACAATGGCAGGGGTGTGACAGCCACCGAAACAGTAGGCGGACAGGGAAGCAGGCATCAGCAGACAGGCAGGCGCGTGGGCGAGCGGGCAGTAAAATTGTTTCAAAACATCCAAGTGGGAACGCCCCTTAAAGCATTTCATTTAAAAAAAAGGGAGCGAGAGTTGTTTAAAGAGGTGTTTTATTTAATTCATTTTATCAGTTTTACTCCTCTTTTTATTATTTATTTATTTATTTATTTACATTTATATCCCACTCTATACGCTAGGGTCTCAGGGCAGGTAACAGCATATTTAAAAGACAAAAATAAAAAAAGCCACTTTTCAATGTGGACAGAATGTTTTGAAACAGTTCTGAACACTCAAAAAAGTCCTAATGGGAACTGGCCCTTTGTGAAACAAAATACTAAGGCAGAAAAGCAACAAAGAGTAAATTAACCATAAGACGCTGCAACAAAATTTGCTTAGGAGATGACTGGAGAAAGTAGAGAATTTAACCCAGGTGACCCTTGCCACAACCTCTAGAGTTATGAGAAATTTATGGATTGCGTGATTTAACTACAAGCGCTAAACTAGACCTGCACTTGGTGCAAACAGTCACTCTCAGGCTGGCTGGATTGCTAAGGCAACATATGATGCACACTTGGATGCTGCTATGACAATCTGAACATTGTGTGTGACTACGCAGCTGCAGAGCCAAGCCCACTCAGTGCACTGTCCCTGGGAGAGGGTACGCACACAGCACGCAGGAACAATCCAGCTTACTCATTGTAAGCGTGTGGACTTCTTTCTATCAGTTCACAAGCCTCAAATCCAAATCCACGCACTGTATTGCCCCTAAAAGAGAGTGCAGACACAGTGTGCAGGAACAATCCAGCCACTCCATGTATGCATGTGGACTTTTTTTCATCAGTCTACAGCAGGAAGTGGCCTGCATAGCCTATAAAGAAGTGGCCTGCATGGCCTGCATAAAATCATCGCCGAAAAGCGACTACATTTCACAGGCCATGTTCTACAGATGGAGAATAAGAAAATCCCCCAAACAGCAATGACCTGGGTACCACCAGGTGGTTGCAGGAAAAGGAGGCGGCCACGGAACACCTGGCATCAAACATTTCTAAAAGATCTAGAACAGATGAATATAAAATGGGATGAACCCACAAATCTGGCTGCTGATCGGAGTTGCTGGAATAATCTGGTTGCCTGAGCGGCTACTTAGCATGAGAGGAGCTAACTAATTAACTAACTGACAGCAGGACTGCTCCAGGGAGGGGTTATCCCTGGGATGATAGTGCAATGTGGATACACCTACTCTGCAAGTAGACTGAAGCTCACTAAATGGTAAGTGTGCACAGGTCCATTGCACAGGTTTGTCAACTGTCCGTTGACAGTTTTTAAAGCATTTAAAAACGAAATAATGCACACGCACATACACACACAAAAAAAGAAAAACCGGGGAAACTTATTATGAATTCCTCTTAATACAATGCTGGATGGTCAGCAGTGTTTTTCAAATGGGTATAGAAAAGAGTGGTGTCTTCTACCTTAACCAAGATTTTCTCACCCTTCCAATATTCTGGATCATAGAACTATCAGGAATAAAAGAAACTGTTAAGCAACTGAAAAGGAAAAGGAAAGGCTAGCCGGGACAAAATCCCATGAAAAAGTTTGTGGAAAATTCTGTAAAAGATAGAACTGTTAGACATGCTCGTCCTATAAAACTTCTGATGGATCAAAATGCAGACTGTGTTAGATTTAATATGGATTATGTAATGTCCAGAACACAGAAATAATAGGGTTCAGGAACAGCCAGGGTAAACTGATATACAATAGATTTCAATCATGTTTAAATAAAATGCACAGACAGCAGCTCATGAACAGAGGAAGCAATATTTCTGCAGCCACTGGCTGGAAAATAAAGAAGAAATGAGCAGCATCATAACAGAAGGAAATTCCAATGATCTCTTTTGGTACTTATACAGGTGAGGAAGACATAGAACAGCAAATATCTTGGTAAAACTTAACAACAATATCTTTATTTGCTATTATCAGCATAATCCACAATCTAAAAGGAGAAGGTGAAAGACTACACTGGATGCCCCCCCTTCACCCCTTCTTTATCCAGAATTTCTCCTTGATATGCTCAGCCAGGAACTTTCTCTCTGCAAGCACATTGTATAATTGTCAAAATCCTGTGATATTAAGTGTTGCATAGATGTCACAACAAGGTGTACACCCAGTCAGTCATAAGGCACAAGTGTACCATTCTTTGAAAATTTTCGTTGAAGAAGCAAAGCAGTTATTCAGGTCATTAGTTTCTACTACTTCTGCTTTATCATGAAGTCAAAAAACAAAACAAAACAAAACCAACCCATTTTCAGTTCTGGGAGCCCGGCAAAATGGCACTGGGCTTTGTGCCCAGCCAACTGGTCCACTGCTAAGAATGCTCAGAAATCTTCTATTGGAGTGTTCTGCAAGCATCATCTGGACAGAGATTTCCCCAAACTTCATGGCTTCCTGGTGACTACACTAGCAAGTGGACTCCATATCTCTAGGTGGCAGCTAGCACAGCCCCAAGAGACCACATGGCAGTTGCCAAAGACAACTGTTTTGAAGCAATTATTTTTAACCTGTTAGTCCTGCCTTGCTTTCTCCACCTAAGCACTTGCTTTAACTTCTATAAAGAATCATATTTGTGATCTTTCTTGGGCCATAACATTTCAGAATGTATCTATAGTCAGGTGTACTGTATGGCTGGTATTTCATTCAGGGTGCATGTACTTTTCAAAGGGCGAATCCCCACAGCAAGCTTATTTCGCTTTCCCTAAACCAAAATAATAGAACCAGATGCAAACGCGAATTTGCCTGTTCCCATTACTTTTAACTTAAGTGCGTTTGATCCGGATTCTGAGGATCGTATGTGGCGTACATGACTCAAGGGGGGACTCAAGTGGCTACTTTTTAAAAGCCGCTTTTTGGGGCTGCTCTGCCCTCTTCCTCCTGGTGTGAATGCGCCACCCATAACGGACCCCTTCACGGAGCCTGGCTGGGTGGCTGCTGCTTCCATGGATGGAGGAAAAATGGCAGTGGACAGCCAGCCAGCAATTCTTTCCCCTCCTCTCCCCATTGCTCAGGGCACACAGCAGCAGTGGCAACTAAAGCCCCTTTGCTTTAAACATTCACATTCAGCTGCTTTCATCCCTTTCCCTTTCTAAAGTCAGAACTCCAAAGAGCTAGAATTGCGCAAAATTGCAACATTGTTACTCCAACCATAAAGGTGGGAAATGGTTCCATCACTACAGTGTAGCGATCCCTGTTAAGTCGATTTTTACACTGAAATCAATGTCTTTGGAAGCAAGCTATTGGGAGAGGGAAACCCTAAACATGGATTCTCATCTCTTAAAATGGCACTGTCCACACAGTAAAAAATGTAAAACGTTTCAAGCGCAGGATCCGGAGTGAGACCTGTTGAAATCAGGATTGAGATTCACCAAGCTTTGGGGTGGTTTAACACGGGAAAAGCGTGTTAAGCCAAACTGCCGTGCGGACTCGGAGGATTGAAAACGTTTTGAATCTGAGATAAGGTTGCCGTGAAGACACGGCCAAAAAGTGCCTAGAACCCATCATAGCGACATTTTCAGATTACTTTTAAAAACACACTTTGCCATCAGAAATTAACCCCTAAAGTTGTTGTTTTCATCAAAAATCACTTTATGTGGAATGACATTTTTGGTGGAAAGGATAAACTTTGAGCAAGGCAGGAGCGTTAGAGTAAAATATTAGTTGTGTCCCAGTGCCTAGATCTGGAATCAGGACATTCATGGCTGTTGCTTTTCCCCTGTAAAAATAGGCAGGGCACAGCTAGTTAGAAACACTTAGGATGTAGGTGAGCCCTAAATTGTTCTTATCTACAAGCTCTTATCCCATATAAGAGGAAGCTGGGCATATCCACTGTCCTAATCTGTAAACCACATATAGTCTTAATGAAATCTGTGGTATAGAAGCTACTGGTGAGATATAATTTGGAATGGGGCCCAATGCAGAAAGGGCTTCTGTCCACAACCATTTTTCTACACTTGCCTGAGATGACTTTATTCTGTGAATTGCATCCAATCCAATTTAGTAGCTTTTCAAACAGTGCACACCAACAATCCAAAAGCAAAAAAAAAAATCTGATTTAGCCTCTGCTGTATACTTTATAATCATGTATCTACAGGCAAAACAGACTGAACATGCTGTTTGGATATCATTTTAAAACGAAGTTTCTGCATACATGGATTTTCTGTTAAGCTTCAATTGAGCCTGCCATTTAACTTTCAATACTAGGGTAAGGAAATCAGACAATATGGAGTGGAAAAGTTTGCAAAACACAATGGTACAATTTACAAATACTATCTGTACAGTAAAACACAGGCTGTCTTGCATCTTTGATCTAGGACAAATTTGTCAGCTTCTCTCCCCTTATCTATGGCTCTTGCTCATTTAAGCCTTTTAAAACATACTGTATATTTATACAGAAGTTTTGGGAACCTTCACCAATATAAATATGGACACTTGCAGCACACACTTTATCTTGCCTGATACAATGAAGATGCATAGAGCATTCATTTCCATGCCATGTAATGTAGAGTACCACAATGACAGCATCTATTGGATTCATGGCTAAGATGCATGAAAAGGGCAAATGACAGTTGCTGTCTTTCACATACCATTGGTACTGCATAAAATGCAGTCAAAGTTCTTTATCTAAAGGAACGCCTTCTCCCATACCGACCTGCCCGTGCCTTAAGATCCAATAATGAGGCCCTCCTGGTTGTCCCACCACCTTCGGTAGTGAGGCTGGTGGACACCCGGGAGCGAGCTTTTTCTGCAGTGGCCCCAAGATTGTGGAATGGCCTCCCCCTCGAGGTGCGCCATGCCCCCTCCTTATATTTATTTAGGAGGGCCTTAAAGACACACCTGTTTACCTTGGCCTTTGGTTAAGGATTTGTTTTCCCTCCCCAGCTATAATGGCATCATTTTAATGCACTACGGAGTGCACGGTTTTAAATTTGTTGAATCTTAAGATGTTTTTAAGTGTGCATCTTGTTTTATTTGTATTTCATTTTAATCTGTATTGCTTTCAATTTGTATCTTGTTTTAATTTATTTTTACTTGTTGTAACCCGCCCAGAGACCTTCGGGTATGGGCGGGATAGAAATGTAAATAAATAAATAAATAAATAAATAAATAAATAAATAAATAAATAAATAAATAAATTAAATAAATAAATAAATAAATAAATAAATAAATAAATAAATAAATAAATAAATAAATAATATTTAGGGCCTTTCTGCATTTCTACACTGAGTCTGCACTGGACTAGTGCTACCCTGGCCAAGAACTATTCTAATGGGTACCTATCCTGGTTTACCAGGAGACATGATTGAAGAGGTCTACAACTATCCCATATCATCTCTTCGGCTCCAGTCATAGTGCTTCTGTACAAGTCCAGAACAAGATCATTATTAGAATTCCCAGCACAGAGATAAGTACAAAACAAAGATTGCTTTCTTCAGCCCCATCTTTGTGCCCTGGATGAGACACAGAAGCATCAGGAGCCTGGGCAAATCACTGGCAGGGGTGGGTGATGCCTGAGACAGAGATATGGTTAGAGGTGTCCACACTTCAGCCGGGACTGGGCAAAGACAGATTATATACCTAGTCTCCCAATGTAGACACTGCCTCACGTCTTATCCTGGAACAGAGAGGCACAGGATAATTAGACTGTTCCAGGCAAAGTGACTGTAGTAATTGCCTTAGTTTTCTCCATCATTTCCAAGTGACTGCATGAAAGCTAAGGCTACATGATATAAATAGGCACAATGAAATAGGAGCTGTCCATGATACATTGCTATTTGGCCACAATGGGGTATCACTCACTGAAACATTTCAGTATGGACCACATTTTTGGATGGAAAAGAAATACTATTCTTAATTCACTGGCAACATACAATTCATATGCAATTGGGCACCATTTTAAAAAGTAACATCTAGCTACCTGGATATTCTACTGAGGTCAGATTGCATCCACCATTAAATTCTAGCTAAACAGGAAAAAATAATTAATAAACAGATGAATGCATCATGAAGTTTCATAATGCTATTTAATAAAAGGAAATTAATCACATAATTGTCATAAACCTTTTTCTAAACAGCAATCTATCAGAAGGAAATTATGCATCTGTAGTTATTGACCTTTCATTTCAGCATGACTGATACATAATTAGACTAGTTTTGTGAAAAATAATAGTTAATTACCAGAACATTTTTTATTTTAATTGTTTTGGGGTTCTTAATACCTTAATATTATTTTTCTCTGAATGTATGAATGTAGAATGCTATGCATACATGATACAATAATATGTTTTTACAGAGAGCCCGAGTGTGTGTTTGTGTATAGGCTGTCTGTAAATCACATGCAGCTAGCGAAGAAACATCCTTACACATAGTTTGAATCTATGTGCATCTTTAATTTTTCTATTCAAGTGGTTGGAAGGAAGGAAGATTTAAAAACTCTGACAATGAATGCTAGGTCCTTTGAAAGTACTTATAAAACATTTCCTCAATTTGCCATTTCATAAACACAGGGAGAAGAGATGTAAAAAAAGAAAAAGAAATGTTTTTTTGGTTTGCAGGGAGGATGAAAATGGATCCCGGGCGCATGAGTTTTCTGACCTGCCTTGAGTAATTCTTTTTCCCATCCTCTCCACCATGGAAGGGATGGTGAGAAACCTGGGTTACTAAGATACAAATGTTCTGAGTAATTTCTATTCAAAATACTTTACTGCCATTCTATCTTCAGGGGAATGTTGGACAAGAGTATTCAATCACTTTTCTCACGGCTTTTTATGTAGTCATAGTAGAAAGGATACATGATCCACTCAATTAACACAGTTCCTCACAATTTCTGTCATGTTAGGATTGACTGCTCCCTGCAGAACTTCCAGGCTCCAACTGAAAAGCACCTGGTTTATACAGAAAAGGAGAATGTTTCTACAAGATCCCAAAATGGCAGCCTCAAGGATTGATGGGGAGATATGGACAGAGTTGTCAGTAAAGCATGCCCATGAAAAATAGGAAGGAAGGAAGGAAGGAAGGAAGGAAGGAAGGAAGGAAGGAAGGAAGGAAGGAAGGAAGGAAGGAAGGAAGGAAGGAAGGAAGGAAGGAAGGAAGGAAGGAAGGAAGGTGCTCCGACAAAATTTATCTGTCCTAAAGCAGACCAGTAACAATGGATTTCCTCCTCAACCACCATCCAAGCAGCCCTCTCACCACTTCTTCTTTTGCCCAAAACTCTTTTAGGCTTAAAGGTAGCATATAAATAAACTAACAATTAACTAACTAAATGTCAATATCATGAGATACATCCACACACATGAAAAAAGTGGCTTGAAACGACTCAGAGATGGCAGCATGTGGATACCAGTGTTCCCATCCCACTTGTAATCCAGATTAAAGTCCTTTTTCTTGCTTTTACTTTGGGTAAGAAGCACTGGTGTGCAGATGCTACTAGAGTTAGCTAAGCTATCAAACCACCTCTTCTTTTTTCACTGTGTGCAGATGCAGTCATGGTGTTCAAGCTTCTCCATCTCCTACGCAGATTTCTCTTTAGCTTAGTCTCTTTTCTCTCCAAAATCCTGGAATGGGGCTTACTAAATTTATTTTTCAGCCTGGCTCACTGGGAAGCTAGCAGAAATAAGGTGGTGCAGGAGACTGACTTGCTTTTGTGGGGAAAAGTCTGGAATGGAAACACCATCAGCTGTCTTGTTTTCCCTGAGTGGATGGAAACAAACACTGACTGCTGGGCATGTGGTACCTCTTGCCTCCTCTGCAACCTCAGTTACAAGGCTGATAGATTGGGCACCTTCATATAATTTCCTCCCAATTAATTCCCCACTGAGACAAAGCTCCAAATCAATGTCTTTTCAATTAATTGTCCCCATGTAATCATCATAAATCACTCATCCAGTTATATTCAAAATAAATTGGGTGGCATGCAACTGCGGTTAAGAGACGAAGTCGCCAACCTAAAAGATGGAAACCTTACTTCATGACTGATATTTTCTTAACAGATTAGGAACCAGTTACCTCTGCTCCTGTTTTAACAACTGAAGCCTCAAATTCGCAATGAAACAATCACCTTATGGAAAAACAAACAGCAACCCTTAAGAACCAGAGGAATTCTTGTGTGAACCATTGTTAAATTTTAATAAATTACACAGAGAAAGAAAAATTACTGTTCAGTTCTGAAAAAGGAAAACAATCTTAAAATTATGTATACTGGCTCTTACAGTTTACATTTACAAAGCAACTATGAATTATTGTTGGGTTCAATGGTATAAACACGGCAAAACTCATCCACTGGGCTGCAGGTACATAGGCTCACTGAGATGATCCTGCATACAGATCCTATAGAAACACATACATATCCTATACCAATGCATATGTACAGTATTGGATAGATATTGGATACGTATCCTATACGAACACGTACGTATCCATACATATCCGATACGTATCCCCAGTTTAACGAATGTTTGAACTATTCAGACAAACGTTCCGAAATTTGTATTTGTATTTGTACAAATGTTAATGTGTGAATGTCGTAACATTAAATTCGTGTACAAATGTCCGAATTCGTACAAATAACTAATGTTACAAATATTCATGCACACCCCTACTATTCTAATTTGATAACAGACAAATTAGGCACAAAGAACAAATCCAAGCACACCCATTCTTGAAGGCCCACGTAAGTTCTCCATAGTATGAGAGGCACGTTCCTTCTCTTAACTAAAAAAAAACTTGGGAGAAATAGGGCTCTCTACAATCCAATGAACAGACACATGGTGAAGATGCATCTCTTTATCCTAGCTTTTGGCTTATGGGGTTTCTCGCCAAACCCTGTCAAGACACTGATTTGTTGTTCTAATGAGCTCAGTTTTTTATTGTGTTTTAAAGATTTGTTTTAGAGTATAGGGCTGTATAGGAATAGAAATAAATAATCCAAACTCGGGATGTAGATGGATTTTCTTCATGTTCACTTCACACTGAAGCAAATGTGAAGCAAATCTGCATTTGTGCAAGTAGAGACACTTTAAATACAGTAGGATTCAAATGTGTCGTGAATGCTCTTCAAATGCTCTTTGAATTCACCGCAAATCCCTGCTCCTAGTTACACCTCTGAATTCCCTCCAAATCTGTTTTGAACCTGCTTTGAATCTGCTCTGAATGCACTACAGATGTGACTGGGCACCAGCTTTACTACTTCACAAACATAACAAAGCATCAAATGAATGGACAAAAGTAAATATTCTTATCAGCACTGATTTCTCAGGAACCTGTTTCTTAATAGCATTATTTGATCACGTAATCCCTCATGCAATAGCAGCTATTAAGGCTGTGGTCACACCTTCACTTTAATCCTTCTTGAGTCCATCTTTGGACCCCAATGCTCAAACCTTTAGTCTAGCCTATTTTATTTGCAGACTTTCCTCCCTTCAATGGTACTTTCCTGAGTCCTGATTTTTACAGGTCTCAGGCCATTTTCATATTGGGGGTGTGATTGGAAGAGGGGTAAGGGGCTGAACTGTACCATATTGGGTGGATCCTGCATGGATTTGCCTTCTCTTTCAACTAATGTGCAATTACATGCAGTTGAGTCACAGAGCTTTTATCCTATCAGAGCACAGGGAGTGTTGTAATGGTGGAGAGGAGTGGAGATCAGGATGGAAACAGAAAGGAGTAAGCATAGTGACCCAAACTGAGGAAGGACTATCAGGTATTGGGTGTGGTCAGAGTTAGTGCATTCTGAGTCTTGTTCTTAATAAGACAGACTATTTCACCAAGGTGTGATCACAGTCTAAGCCAGACAGTTCATGCAATAGTGTACCTCCTGATCCAGAAAATTATGTATATTGGAGATGTTATGGCTTTTAATATGCAAATGATTTTGTCACCTTCATCACACTTTGTCACAAATGAAACCATGCAAATCATTACCTTACCATTCAATAGTTTTTACAAATAATTATGATTAAGCAGAAAGAGTCATGTCCAAACCCCATTCTGACATAGTGTGGAGCCTGTTTTGCATAGTGAAGTCACGGGCTCTGGAACAGCATTCTTAAGTCATGCTGCCATGTTCTCTAGAATGCTTGACCAAACACCCAGCCATTTGCCTTGGTAGGGCACTGGCAGAAAGTACCATGATCACTACTCCAAAACCTTCTCCACATCTCCATATCAGAGCGTTTGTTTTTTAAATGGTGCGGGAGTTGTTTTAAATGGTGATCTGAGGTGCCTATAGTTAGGATAGAAAATTGTGCTCTTCAGAATAGATTTCACAGCTAATTTGGTAGTATGCTCACCACAAGACACCTGCTGCCATTCCATGTGGATTCCTCCAGCATTCAGTGAAGATGGGATCCCAGTGCCGGCTAACGTAAGCAGGCACAAAAATGAAACATGCAGAATGGTGCTGATGCTATCAGTCATACAGGGGCAGGACTGGAAACACTAGCTCGGAATATTTAGAAATTAGATTTTCCAAAATCATGAGGGAGTTACTTGTAGATTGCCTTCACCATAGTCTATGCATGTACATACAGTATTTGTGCTGACTGCAGACAAGATTTCTTGGAAGGGATGTTTGTCAAGAGCAGACTAACATTCTCCAGTGGATGTTGGCTAGGCAATCTTCTGTCTGCCTTTATCTTTCCTTCCTTGGCTCAGTCTCAATTTTATGTCTGAAAAACTTGAAAGTCAGGCTTTGTTGGTAGTCTGCTTGAACCAAAATCAGATACATATTCTATTTAAATATGATAAATCTTCTGTACAAGGCACCAAGAGCCAGGTAAACAATGGTGACATCAAAGCTTTGAGCAGACTGTACTGAACCCTGCTGATCTCTTCCATATCCAGCATAGGCAGGAGAGCAGAACCAGTCCTCTTCCATTATTTGTTTGTTCATTTATTTATTATTTGTATTTCTATCCTGTCCTATACCCAAAGGTCTCAGGATGGATAACAACATTTTAAATCATACATATATTTAAAAACAACAACAGTATATATTAAAACAGTAACAGTGTTACTGGGCAAAGAGGTGTGTCTTTACTGCTTTCCTAAACATATAGAGTGAAGGAGCCTGACACACCTCAAGGAGAAGAGAATTCCATAGCCTAAGGGGCATCACTGAGAAGTCAGACAACCAGGAGGGCCTCCCTTGCAGATCTTAAGACACAGACAGGTCAATATGGAAGGAGAAGAAGAAGAAGATATGGCTTTTCTACCCCACTTTTCTCACCCATTTAAGGGGACTCAAAATGGCTGATAAAGTTTCTATTCTTCTCCCCTCACCAGACACCCTGTGAGGTAGGTGGGACTGTGAGAGCTCAGAAGAGAGCTGTAACTAGCCCAGGGTCACCCAGCTGGCTTCATGGGGGAGGGTGGAATCGAGCCTGGTATTTCCAGATAAGAGTCCGGCTCCCTAACCAACTGGAAGAAGAGCATTCCTTTAGATATTTGGGACCCAAGTCATTTAGGACCTTTTAAGTCAAAATTAACATCTCGAATCTGGCTCTGTAGCTAATTGGCAGGCAATGTAACTCTTTTAAGACCAGTGTGATGTGCATCCGGCTAGCTGTCCTGGTTAGCAGTCTAGCAGCTGCAGCTTCTGAACAGTCTTCAAGCGGAGCCCCATGTAGAGCTCATTGCAATAGTACAATCTGGAGGTTACCAGAGCATGGATAACTGTGGCCAAGTCATCTCTGTCCAAAAAGGGCCGCAGTTGGCACTCTTGGCCCCAAGCTCCACCCTGAGCTTCAAGCGTCAGCTCAGAGTTCAAGATCACCCCCAAATTTCACACCTGTCCTTTCCAGGGTATTACAACCCCATCTAGGATAGGCTTTCCTCCTAGTTAAATGCTTTCCAGGGCCTGTCCTTGAAGCCCTACAACGATGTTGGAATAAATAGAAACAAATATTTATTTTTGCATTTTTAAAATCAATTGTATATTGGCTGCTGAATTTGAAGGGAAATTATAAACAGCAAAAGGGGAGGCAGAAAACCCAGCGTGAATCGGCTGGATCCAGGGGAGAACCTCAGTTTAGAGTTACTTCATGAACATACAGTATATTCTCCTGAGTAATCCCAGCAGCATTGTCACTAGAGCGTAGGCATGGTAAGCATTTGAAGGCTGAGAAAAGGACATGAGTTTAGGAAGCCACATTTAGAAGCAAGACCTGCAACTTGAGAGATATTCACAATGCCCTCGACAGTAATCAGTCAAGCTATAATAAGGGGGGAGAAAGCTATAATAAGGAACTCCCAGTGGCTACATTCTCATAAGTGAATGATATAATGTACAGAGGCAGTTGACATTTAATTGCACTACATTAATTCTTATTTTTCTTATTTTTGAAACTGTAAATAATTGTTTGATAACTGGAAGAACAAGACGTTGCTATAAGCGTCTGTAAAATATCTTATTTTATTAGCACAGCTGTTACTGCAGCCCTTGTGAACCAAGCCTTTTAGAGATTTATATGTTATTATCAACTCCTTGAACAGGCTACAAATGTGGATGCTCCAAAACTGGCATGATGTGTGTCTGGCTAGAGTTTCCCGTCATCAGGTGAGCTGCAGAATTCTGCACCAGTTTGAGCTTCCAGAACAACTTCAAAGGTAGCACCATGTGGAGCATATTGCAGTAGTCTAATTTAGAGGTCAACAGGGCATCATGGATCACCGTGGCGAGGGTGTCCTGATCTAAGAAAGACCAAAGCTGGAGAACCAACCTGAGTCTTAAAGGACAGAAATGAATCCAGAACCATCCTCAGACCACACAATATTTATTTCAGGGGGAAAACAACCCCATCAAGAACTGAGTGTCATCTAACATCCTGGACTTTTGACTACATAATACATAGTATCTACATCTTGTGTGCATTCTCCCCCTTTCTGCACTTACCATGTTATAATCTGGATTGCTGGGTCCCATTGATCTTTATTCCATGGATGCCTACTGATATGGATTATATGGAGGTGCAGAACAGATCAGTGCCATCTGCACTGTACTGATCCAGCTCATGCATTCCTGCATTTGCAAAGCTCACACAAGCTTTGCAATCACCCTCATGCCTCCTAGCAGAACCTGGTGTGTGTGTGTGTGTGTGTGTGTGTGTGTGTGTGTGTGTGTTTGGTGGCATACTAAGGCACATTCCTGAAAAGCACACCTTGGTAATACCATATCACGGGTACCTGCCATTTGCACACTTCCCACGATCACATGTACAACACCCCCAGTTGAGGGTTTTCCTTAATACAGATCTGGCTCTGTCTAGTAAGACATAGCCAAACCATTGGGGGGAGGGCTTGTTGATCCATGCAAACATATGGATCTGGAAACCCATTATCTGAATTAAGGAGCCTCTTAACCTTGGATCACCAGCAAATGCAGAAAGAGCCAATGTTTTGATTTATTGGTCCACATCCAGCTCATTACTACTTCCAGACATCAAGCAAGCCCTCCATCTGCCTCACCTGACTCATAAGGAACAGAGAGATAGAACCATCTTGCCTGAGAGGAGTGGAGAAGAGGCAGCAGGCTGGGCTCTGCCATCTTGCTCCCAGCAGTGCCCCTTCCTCCTCCAACTGCCATCACAAGGCTAGGAACCATCTTGCCTGAGAGGAGTGGAGAAGAGGCAGCAGGCTGGGCTCTGCCATCTTGATCCCAGCAGTTCCCCTCCCTCTTCTAACTGCTCCCATCAAAAAGATGGCAAAGAGACTACGGTAGCCGATCCACCAGTTGAGGAAACGCCTGATCCTGAGGCTGAGCAGGGCTGGGTTGAGTAGATGCCGGCTGAGTATCTCTACCATCATCCGGTTTGTCATCAATGAAGAGAAAATTGAAAGTAAAGAGAATAGGAAAAGTCCAGCAATAAGAAATGAGCAGAAGAATTGGAAGACCTCAAACGCTTGCTTTTTGCTGTTCCCTGTTCCCTCCCACACCATTTTCCTTTTGTTTCTTGTCTCTTTAGATTGTAAGCCTGAGGGCAGGGACCTGTCTAAGATTAATATAATATTGTAACCTGCCCTGAGACCTTCAGGTATAGGGTGAGATAAAAAATACAAATAAATAAATAAATGCATCACAGTCTGATGTATACAGTTCTGTAAAGTGTGGATTTATTTTAATGTATTAGCTAAGTTTTCCATAGTGGACATTATTGTAAGACTGAGACTAAAGTACAGATATTTTTTGTTTACTTATAACTAATATTTCTTGGTCAAGATTTTCTTGAATGCTTGTAATAATAGCTAAATATATACTGTAATTATGTAATACAGTTATTTATAAACATGCTAATTTCAATCATTAAATAAAACCTCTATAACTTCTGAGAAGCAACTTCTGCTTAAGAATAATCTACTGAAAATCTGTTAACAACTTCAAAATAACTATTGGTATCAACCATCATAACGTTAGAACTCAAGATTAAAATTAGAGTGAATGTGTTGTCTTTGGAGATTTGAATTTGAAGATGTGAATTTAGCAGAGTTGAATATACTGTACTTAGATCTCTTACAGCTAGGTTCGCTTGCAGTGATTAGGAACTCAATACTTTCAAGAGGAAAATTGAGGGATGCAAAATCATTCATGGCTCAGAGGCTTCCTGTAGGAACACCTGACTTTGCTGGTAGAGACTAACAGCTCTCCATGGCACCCTCCAGATCTATTATACAGTTTTCCATCTATATTTTGTTAAGTATACGTGAGATGTGGGTATTTGTGATTTGGGGAAATTTCCAGTATGTTAATACAGTTTGATGTCAGCTATTTGACTTGGAACTTTTGGGATACTGCTGTCCTATATGAATTGACAGACAAGAGCTGTCAGTCTGTCAGTGCTGAGCTGCAGCTCCCAGCCATGCAATCATTACAGACAGGGAAGTTTCATTCCCCAGCTCAGTGTTGCCAGACAGCAGAAACTGTTGAGGTGTGCTAGCAGACAACGTAGGTCCCCTTGAGTGGCAGTAGTGCAGCAGCGGCAGACACTATCATTGATTTACTTGTGTTTTAAATCTTTTTTTAGTGATGATTTTATTGTTACCCACCCTAAGATCTTCAGGTAGAACAGGATGGAAAAATAAATTGATAAATGCAGTGTAAGCATTTGTAGAGGGCGTATTCCTGCACTACCTTTACAATAGTCTTAAGAACCACTTATGGACCTTTTTCCACTAGGGCTTAGAACCTTTCTGAGACCCCATTAGGAACCCGATTAGTACCTGATTGGTACCCTGGGCCGCATTGAAGGCCCCATCTGCAAGGCCCTGTCCCCACAAGGTCAGGGGAAATTTGGATTTAATGGGTCCTTCAGGCCCTTAAATCTGGATTTCATGTGAACCTGATTAAAGGTGCCCATAATGGGGTATTCAGGCATCTGAAAGGTCTGGATCCTGAATACTGCTATTAGAGCTTTTGTAGGTTGGCATACTGAGAAATGAAGGAACCTCCATGGTGTGGGACTTACACCATTGGGAAACTGACTGTCTCAGATCTACAATGAGTTATAGAGGAGATGTCATACAACTTGAATTCTGTGCTCCTTATATTATTCTTGCCTCTTCTGAAAAGCTTGCACCACTGGAATTTCCAAGAGGAAAAAAAGTTCCATTTCTAGTGCCAGTATTCAAATGGTTTTACTAAGTTTTGCTGAGCATGAAAGTGTTTATTTCCAGTGATTATTATCTTCACTATATGTAGCTGACTTTTAATAAATTATGTCCTTATGGTGTCTAAAATGGGCAGTGGGGGGCATGCTCACCTCATTCTTAGCTTAAAGAATGAATTACTTTCTTGAAACTTGTTCTGTTGCTGTTTGTAGGTTGTGTGTGCCATCAGGATCTGTCTTCAAGTTTGCTCTGCCTCTGGCCACATCTCTTCCATATTAGAACCTAAATCTAATCTATGATGCTTTAGCAAGGACTATGCTCTCTGGAAGAACTTCTGTCTCTGGACTTACCATCATACAGGTGTTGGAACTTCAACTGTTGGTCAGCCAGCTTGAGCAGCTTCACCTAGGAGTACAGTTGGTAGGGTTAGGCATCTACTGTATGAGGCAACAGAGGGCCAAGGGAGTGGCTGAAGAGGAAGAGTTGGCTTTTATACCCTACTTTCCTTACTTATTTAAGGGGACTCAAAGCAGCAGACAAAGTTTTCTTTTCTTCTACCCACAACAGACACCCTGTGAGGTAGGTGAGAGCTCAGAAAGAAACCTGTGACTAGCTCAGGGTCCTCAAGTGGCTGTCAAGCAGAGCTATTTTCAGGTGGTAAAGGGGCTTTTGTCATCTGTGATAAGTTTGCAAAGCAAAGTTGCTCAGGTTCGCACCGAATTGGACTCCACAGTTGGAAATAGTGTAGTGGTAGTATCTGGAACACCTGGTCTTATTATTTTGGATCGGTTTTAAATAGTTTGTTCTCATAAAGTGGGCAGGCTGCTTGCAGGGGTCTAGCCAAGTACTTTCCTCTTTGATCCTTTGCCATCCTTCCTAATCAAAGCAAGGCAAGGCTAGTATGGCTGGCTGGGTTCAGAGAATAATAAATGCCTCATAGCAGGAGGGGGGATGCCAGCTACACTTTAAAAAAACTGTGGTACTTTCCTTCTCTAAGGAACTGTTGCTCAGTTGCCAATATCGCCTTTTGTGGCAAGCTATTTAAGAAACTGGTAACTACACAGCTGCAAGCATGGGTGGGGAAAATGAATTGTCTTGACCACTCTGGCTTCAGACAAGGGTATGGTACTAAGACCACTTTGGCCTCCCTAATGGATGATCTCTATCAGGAGAGGAACAGGGGCAACAACACACCCTTGTCGATTTTCCTTGATCTCTCAGTGACTTTTGATACCTTCAACTATGATGACTTGTAGGAGTGACCCAGAGAACTGGATGTGCTGAATTACAATGCTTTTCTTCTCTGATGTAGGCTCCAAAATGTAGTAGTGGGGAATTTCTGCCCAACTCCTTGGGAACGCTCATTTGAGGGTTCTTCAGAGATCACTTCTGAATCCTTTGCTATTTAACATCTATATGAACCAACTGTGTTATGAAGCTGCTAAGAGAGGTTGGCTGTCAGGAGGTTTTGAGTGAGGTGCTACCAGTATGCTGATGATATCCTGTTCCTAGCCTTGTGATGGCAGTTGGAGGAGGGAGGGGCACTGCTGGGATCAAGATGGCGGAGCCCAGCCTGCTGCCTCTTCACCACTCCTCTCAGGCAAGATAGTTCTCAGCCTTGTGATGGCAGTTGGAGGAGGGAGGGGCACTGCTGGGATCAAGATGGCAGAGCCCAGCCTGCTGCCTCTTCCCCACTCCTCTCAGGCAAGATGGTTCCTAGCCTTGTGATGGCAGTTGGAGGAGGGAGGGGCACTGCTGGGATCAAGATGGCGGAGCCCAGCCTGCTGCCTCTTCACCACTCCTCTCAGGCAAGATGGTTCTCAGCCTTGTGATGGCAGTTGGAGGAGGGAGGGGCACTGCTGGGATCAAGATGGCGGAGCCCAGCCTGCTGCCTCTTCACCACTCCTCTCAGGCAAGATGGTTCCTAGCCTTGTGATGGCAGTTGGAGGAGGGAGGGGCACTGCTGGGAGCAAGATGGCAGAGCCCAGCCTGCTGCCTCTTCCCCACTCTTCTCAGGCAAGATGGTTCTCAGCCTTGTGATGGCAGTTGGAGGAGGGAGGGGCACTGCTGGGATCAAGATGGCGGAGCCCAGCCTGCTGCCTCTTCCCCACTCCTCTCAGGCAAGATGGTTCTCAGCCTTGTGATGGCAGTTGGAGGAGGGAGGGGCACTGCTGGGATCAAGATGGCGGAGCCCAGCCTGCTGCCTCTTCCCCACTCCTCTCAGGCAAGATGGTTCTCAGCCTTGTGAATTTTACCCCCAAGATAACCTTGTGCAAGCTGCTATACAAGTAATCTACCATTCAAAGTGATTTTCCTTTCCTGTCAACTCACAAGGTATAAATATTATTAATTCAAAATCTAGGAGTGCTTCCAAGATACAGTTAGGTTTTTCCCCCCCAAGTTTGCAGCTGAACAAGAAACAAAACAAAACCTTCACAATTTTTTTAAAAATGAAGTGCCTACTGTCCTCAGGTAGCTAGTACATTTTGTTCTCTTTTTTCTAGTCATGTCTTTAAAAGTGCTATTCCAAACAGAGAGGTAACCATAAAAGGTTGTGTTGACAATAGAATCTTACAGTCCTCTTAGTGTGCACCCTTGGAAGCACAGGTATAGAAACCAAGAAAAGAAGAGAACATCTTTAAAAAGAACAGCATTTTTTCTATGAAACAATATAATAGTTATCCAATATAAATGGATGTCCTAACTTTTACCAAAGTTTGCATGACCCAGTTTTTCTATTACTATAAACATCATATGACTTGAACATAGGAGTTGATCTTGACAACAGATTGAATGACATCCAGCGAATCAATGTTTTTTCAACTTAAGAGAATACCCAAGCAGAAAGTGGAAGAAACACCTCCAATCAGAAGCATCATGAAGTTAATAGAAATCCTGGTTAATAAAGGCAGCTTCTACATGGTCTCTTTGACCATGGTAGCTGGGGGTGGAAAACGTCACTGGCCACATCGGATTTACATGTGAACCATTCCCTTGCATGAAAACCGTGCTGGGGAGTATGCCAATGGGAAATCACTTTAAAGTGGCTTCCTTAATGTTCCTGGGCAGTAGGCTGCTCTAGCCATCTCCAAGCCGATGCTTGGATGATGTGGCACACAGAACCCAGTGCCAATTTTCTGGGCACTCCAAATAGCTCACTTCCAGGGCTGTTTATGAGTACATTGACAAGTTCTGCTCCAGTTTGCAACTTCAGAAGCTGGAAAAGTTTCACTCCATGGTACCTGTCCTGTTCTTATCCTGCACTGCTTGGTTTAGGCCAGGAAATGTTCTCTGTGTCACACAAGTGTACAGTGCAGAAATTACTGAAAAATCCCATCAAACAAGTCCAGCAAATTAGAATGTTCACTGCTTACTACTGCAATGATTTCTATAATATTTAGCCCAATTATTAATATTAAAAAAAAGAAAAATTCTCAAAAAGCAAGCAGAAAAGGACCTAAATCTATAATGTGTAGAGGCTCTACTCCAAGGAATCAGCAACATATGTGTGTATTCCAGTACCTAGAACTCCATTTCATAGCTCCTTCAGGTTCTCCCTGTTCTACTTAAGCCCTCCCAAAACCATCTCAACACCATTTCCCTGAAGTTTTCATGCGATTTATTTCATACTTGTTTCTAGTCATTAAGCTCAGTTTTGATTAGATTTGTTTCCACTCCTTGCTGTTATCCTTTTCCTCCTCAGAAACTATAGATCATAAGCTCACTGGGACAGAAACTTATCATCCCTCCTAACAGAGATTAAAATAACCACTAAATTCTTATGTACTAACACATAATTTTCCTCTATTAATCTGTATACTCGTTGTTCAGTCATTCAATCACGTTCAACTCCACGACCTCATGGACCACAGCACGTCAGGCCTACTTAAGAACATAAGAACATAAGAGAAGCCTTGCTGGATCAGGCCACAGCCCATCTAGTCCAGCATCCTGTCACACACAGTGGCCCACCAAATGCTCATGGGCATCTCAAGAAGAGACAAGGACAAACCTTCTCCTGCTCTCGAGTCCCAGCAGATGGCCTTTGAAGCGCCCCAGTTCCTCCCCCCCTCAGCCTGAAAGATGCATCTAGGCATTCGTTCTAGTAGCCATTGATACTTGTCTTCTTTTGTCTCCCTGAGTTTATCCAGGCTCAGGTTTGTTCCTTCTATGACACTATCAATCTCACTCTCTCCCATCCTTCTCCTTTTGCCTTCAATACTTCCCAGTAGCAAGGTCTTTCCCAACGTTTCTGACTTTTCATTCTGTAGCCAATGTGTTTGTGCATTTCTTTAAAAAAAATCCATTCCTACTATGATATAATTTTATTTTTAAAAAAATATTTCTAAATTGCTAAATTATGTAATCAGTCCAAGGCCATTTGGTATAAGGAGGGAAGGAAGTAAAATCAGTCAATCAATCAACTGCTGAATCTTGTTTGAGGAATTCAGTATGAATGGCTGGAAATGAACACAACAATCTACCTTCTCATCGGTAGTTTGTCAATGTCAAGTGTCTCTTAACTTCATGAACAAAAAATTGTTTTCAGCTTCCTAATATTCATTGCAAAGCTGGCCCATCTATAGTCAAGCATCTATTAATTCTGGGCACATCCAGACTTCGCTTAATTATTCCACTATACTTAGGATACTTTGGAATAAAGCATGGAAAATTCAGATCTAGTGGAATAAGTAAGTGAGATATGGATGCAGCCCTAGTCTAAAGCATTTTATCTTCTGAAAGTCCGTACTAAAGCTGAATGGAAGCTGCAATTGTCAAGTACTAGCATTAAGCACAATCGTTCCCTTGGATGCTCTCCACTAGGAACTTCTAAACACATGTGCATAAAATTGGTGTCTAATGCTAAGCGTAACAGTCAAATCTCAGTTTAAACACAAGAGGTATCTCTAATTACCACATCAAGGTTACGTTGCCCTTGCTGGTCCCTGCTGCAAGGGACGGGCAACCTTTGACACTTTTTCTTAACCCCACAAAAATGTTAGAAAAACAGGGAGATGGAGGCAGGAAGGATGGAACAGAACGAATGTGGCTATATATATAAAACTTGTGGAAACAATGCAGTTTCAGAGAAAACCACACATTTTCCATAGAAACACATCCTCCACTATAATGATGTTACCTGAAGCACAATAGGGGGCTGGTCATTCCTTCTAGTACAGCCTTCCATCGTGACACAACCCCTAAAATTTCATGATATGATGTTAGGACTTCCTTAGACCACACCAGGAGATGTAAAGGAGGCTCCTGGTATGATTACTGAGCCAGTATACCAGCCAGTGCATAATCACGCTAAATGTGTGATATATTTTAAGCAGTGCAAGAGTTGTACAAATAATAATGGAAAAATGTTGAGGAAGCTTAAATGTTTAGTTAAAGACAAACTTCCAAACATCTTTTGGGAGTATTTGTGGAAATGAAGAAGAAAAGTTTGAATTGGTGTTTGAATTTAAGTAAGCTTCAGTGTGCTGGCAAGGCAAATTACAACTGTTTTTACTTGTGGGGTTCATTCCGAGATCCACATTCCGAGGATTTGCCAGATGCCACAGGAAAGTGCTGGATATTTACAGAACGTCAGCTTCTCCCCTGAAACATGCTCCTTTGGGACAGTTGTTTTTCTTTTTTCTTTTGCATGGTACTGGGTTCCTAGAAGTTTATTTCCATGCAGTGCCAAAGAAACCCTGCAAGACACTCGGCTGTGCGGCAACATGGCAATTCAAAGTAAATGCAGACAACCTATGACTGTCTGGAAGCCAGGAGAAACTGACAGGTCTGACCATCTCTTGCTCCATTGTTGGGGTAAGCCACTGTTGTGTCATATTAAGGTTAGTGCAGGATAAAGCACTCCTTTCCCACCAAAGATGGGATTTCCTTTCTGTACTGGTTTGGATTATTGCTTGGGCAGCCAATGCTGGTATAGTACTGGCTCAATCAGCTGCGTTTGTGGGTGGTAAAGG
>JALMGA010000005.1:62813647-62856147 GCA_023333525.1 Aspidoscelis tigris stejnegeri | reverse complement strand
TCGCAGACTACTGTTGATAAAGATGTAACTGAAACAGGAAATAGAACTGAGAGGCCAGCATAAATATATACTGAGATATTTCATAATAACTAGCTATTATGAAATGTTTAAAAACTGTAATAAGCATTTTGCAATACTGTCCGTTGATGAACTTTTAAAGAGCCAATTTAGTTGTTGGTTTCTGGGAAAATGCCGTGTGTCTTTTGTTGGACTAATCCACATCCTTCCCACTGAATCAAGAATGTAAATTAAGACAAAATGATTCTTTTTCAATTTCATGCTGAAGTAGCTCAAGTTAGTGGATGTAATTTCTCCTAACAAGAAAAATTTATCACTGTACAGCTCACTCAGTTACCTCTTATAGAGAGTCACGATATACATTTATGGAAGTGAAAGGATAAAAGGATTGATAAATGTGGTAAAGGAACAGAGCTTTTAACTAATACTGGAAAAAGCAGCCACAATTAAATTACATAAAAATACTTAAATCTCAAGATAAATTGCATCATCAATCCAGTACAATTAAATGATATAATTTGGGCTCAAATGAAGCCACACTCTTGAAATCGTATCTGCCCCTTTGAGAAAGCAACAAATATTAAAAGATTAAGTAATATTTTGGTCGCATTTAGAATTTACTCTGTGACTGTTTATTAGGGAGCAGGTTCTAGAGTCTAACGGGCCTAAACACCCCTAAAATCTCTACTTCACATAAACATGTTTACAAATTAAGACAGTAATTTATTTATCTGATTTTTCTTTTTTGTTCAAGAAAAATTTACCTAGATGTTAAGAAAATAAAACAGCTTATAAATGTTACATTTAGTTAGCATGTCACATGCATTTGTTCTTTCTGCATTTAGGAAGGCTATATTTAATAGAAATAAAATTGTGCTGTTTATTACATAAACATCTTTATATACAACAACCTGCTTCTCAGTGACAGATATCCGATACAATTCTGTGAACTGTATGGTGATTTTTCCTTCTCTTTCCAATAACATGATGGTGAACTTTGTTATGCTAATGTGGCTAAGAGTAGCAAATGAGAGATGATCAAACAAGGGAAAGTACCATACTTAAAGCAGGACAGCATGGTAGCAAGACTCAGGTTTATCCAGACAGGGCATAAAACCTGGGATTATCCTGGCACTATACTGAGACTGCCACATGTATGCATGGCAATCCTAACATAGGCTTGAGATAACAGAGCAAAATCCAGGAATATCCCTGTTTTAGAAAAAAGAAGTTTGATCCCAGTTTTTCTGAAATAGCAATATTACTTCCCTTGTCTGAGCAAAAACAGGAGCAAAAACTGGATGAAAATACCCAGAACTGCACAGGCATGGGGTCAGGTTCTTGCATAGTTCCAGGTATTTTGCTGTCAGATGCAGCATGGGAGCAAATGCCATACCAGGAACAGACCAGGCTTGCCCCGATTTTGCCCCGTCATCTGGCAGGGATGGCAAGAGGCAACTGCAGGACCTAAAGAACATCCCATATTTTCCTCTTGTTGTCTGCAGGCAACCTTAGTTGGCTTTTCTATGCTGCTTTTCCGACCCATTTAAGGCGACTCAAGGCAGCTGGCAAAGCTTTCTATTCTGCTCCTCACAATAGAACACCCCATGAGGTAGGTGGAGCTGTGAGAGCTCAGAAGAGAACTGTGACTAGCCCAAGGTCACCCAGGTGGCTTTGTGGAGGAGTGCAGAATCAAACCCGGTATTCCCAGATAAAAGCCTGGCTCCTTAGCCACTAGACCAAACTGGCTCACAGGATATAAAAAGATCTCACAAGTGCCTCTTACTTGGCCCACCAGATGTGGTCAGCAAACCCTGGCATAGATTTGCTTACCTTCACATCTGGCAAACTACATATGAAGTGGTCACACTGGGAACTTCCAGGAGCCAGAAGTTCAAAAGCCCTTTCTTTTGTTTTATTTGATGCACTCGCTGGCTCCTGGAAGTTCCCAGATCCAGTTCTAAAAACTAAAGATAAACAGAGGGGAACAGAAAACATTTTAATGGAGTAGCAAGGAGGGTGGAATGGGTGTGCATATACGCACAAGTGCATAAGTGCATGTGTGTATTTGAGCATTGCAGATGTTACCCTTGAAAGCACCGCAGAAAAGGTAAAAAGCAAAGCATCCAAAAGGAAGTGAAATCAGAGGTCAGAGAAAGGTGACAAATTTAAAGGCTGCAATTCCATTCATGACTACACAGAAATGTATCCAACTATCCAGAATGAACTGTACATCCATTAATCAGTCTAGATCCCAAATATGCACGAAGGAGAAAGGAATGACTTAAGCTCTGAGCTTGTCATTTTGCCCTTACAGATCAACCACCCCAAGCTAAGGCTTTACAGTCATACAACAAAAGAAGAATAAGAAGAGTATGTAATCCTGCTTAGCTGTCAATGTCCCTCCTGGACATTTGAGATTTTGTTGATGTAAAGAATGGTGCCACTGGAAACGCATATCCAACAAGTGCAAGTGAATTAAGCTGCACTGAGTCTTGAACTTGTGTGCTCCCTTTCTATGATTTTTAGAATCTTTTGTTCATTATTTTGCTTCCCGTTTTGGTTAACCACAAGCATATGCATATAGTCCAAAGTAACAACTCGTAATTAATGCTATGTTTTACTTACTTGAAATAAGTCAACTTGAAATAAACTGCAATTTAGATTAAACACAGTCCATCACACAATCTGTAATTAAAAACAGAAACAAAAGGTTTCCAACCACTCCCTACTATTATTCTAAAAGAGGGAGTAAGGAAGTGAGTTGAAACCCAATGTGACTTGGCACACTGCATTAACCTGTGTCAATGTTCAGACACCCTTGGAAGCCACTCAGGGCAGGGCTCTTTCACATATCTGTACCCTGAGCCGTTGAAGACGCACAGAGTGGGTGGTCGGGGCACACTGAGGGATGAACAAGATTTACCTGCTCTCATGGTGCCCAGCAGTGTCTGAATAGCTGCTGCAAGATGAATTGTGAGGAACTAGCCGGGACTGTGCAGCATGGTTTATTATTGTGGAAGGCTGAAAACTGCATGTACTGCAGTCACCAGTATCCCCCAAACTATTGCATATGGCAACCACGCCTTGGGAATTCCCGGAGGGCCCATTTTGATGGTGCTTCTTGTTGTGCTGCCAAAATGGATCCCCTGTGACATACCAGACCACAGAGGAATGTCACACCTCAACGGTCTGATATGTCATTCCTCCCCCCCAGCACCCTAGCCCAGACTATGCTCCATTCTGTGTGGACAGAGAATACTAAGAGCGGGAAGGGGTCTCCCTAAAACCACACCAACATGTGTGTGTGTGTGGGGAGACTAATTCTGTACTTGTGGTAAGTGCAGAAATGGCCTCAGCCTAGATTCATACCATATTGAGGATACTGATAAGAATGAATGCAGCAGTGTTAAATCTAAAGAAAAGGTGCCGTTTATAGTGAAGGCAGAAAACCCAAAGTATAGTGTGGCCAAACAGTAAGAACAATGGCAGATGTATTTATAAAACAGCAAAATTCTAGTGTCTCAATATGCTTAAACGATTCTGTTCAAATACTATTATTATAGTTAATTCTGTTTTAGATTACGTTTCTAGTCTAAGGAGAATGCCAGTAATCTACTTTTATGACAGAGTGTACATTGAAAATTACTGACTGTTCCAGCAGTTTCATACTTGCAACAGTGATTTGTGGGGTACGCTCAGAAAGGCACTGGGAGAGGCATGAAGCCCTGGTTGGAAGTTTCACTTAACAAACTGCATTTTGATATTTATTTATTATTGTTTACATTTCTATGCCAGGAATCAAAAGGTAGTTTGGAAACATGAATGAGAAGCTTCAAGCCACAACCTTTCCCTGCTGTCTAGCAGTCTGTTGTTCCGCACTTGTGAATAGTATTTCCCTAAGGCATTTCCGGGTGGGATTTTTTGATGAATAATATCCTACTTCAATCAACAAGGGAAAGTTGTGTCAGAGGTATTTCTAGAGCTTCTTTTAAGGATGGTCCTTTTCCTTAGCAACTAGAACACATATTCTAAAGCCTCAAAGGGGAAAAAAATGTAAAATTGGGCACCAAAATCTGGGTCAGTGCTTTGATAACAAATCACCTAGGAATCTCATGTATGTTGCCTTGAGTTCCATGTCAAGAAAAGTGGGATATAATAATACTAAATGAATTATAAGTTGCCTCCACATTGAGTGTGAGAGGAAAAGCTGCCTCTGTGAAGGAGCTGACCTTAGCATGCCTTGACCTTCCTGCGACCTGCCAAACCAACATAGTCTAGGTTGGCATCAGGGTAGTCTGGCTGGTTTGGGCAGCCATCAAAAATAGCCCACAGACGTTACATTGATGGGGCACACAGGAAATCCTACTCTCCTTTCAGGGCACCCTGTCTGTCTCTTTGGGCTTTTGGAATGGGAAGTATTTATCTGTCCTGCAGTGATTATTATTGGTCACTTCCAAACAAACACATTAACATCAATAATAGTTCTCAGCTCTCCACAGTGCCTTCTCACTGGGGACATCACAAGGGCTTTTCCAACTAAAATCCTTCCTCACTGCCTTGGGCCTCTGAACCGTGATTCCTCTTCTTCTTCCCCAGCATTTACTAAGATCTCAGTAACATACCAACAGAAGCAAAATCACACTACTTCATAAACAGAAATAGAAGAAGGCTTCAGAAAAGGCTTCCATTTCCTTGAAAGTTGCTTTCTTTCAACCTTAAGGACAGATAAGTGAAAATAACTCAATCGAGAAAAGCTCATGGGCAAGAATCTTGCTGGCAACTGGCTCAATTGTTTCTAATAACATTCAACAATGTTATTGGAGATATAAAAAATATGATATTCTGTTGGGTGGAACACATTTTTACAGTGCCTTAGCTAACTACAAAAAGTTCCCAATAAAGAAGGTCAACAAAAGATAACCAGAAATACAGAACTCGGAATTTAAACTCTTAGCTGCACTGCATGGATGCACCTCTGTTTTGCCTTTAATAAAGTTCTGATTTTCATTGTAGAGTTTTATTGGTGACTTTAAATATAATATTGCTTTGTTTTATATTTGTTATTATTCCAATAAATTGCATTTCATAATAAATAGTGGCTGGTTTGACAGACTGTTGGTGTAGAAGATGTGTTCTGATTGTCACCTCTTAAGATCTCTAGGTGGCAACGCCTCTGGGTTTCCTCGGGGCGAGGGAGGGAGGGAGAAGATTTGGCTTTTCTATCCCGCTTTTCTCACCCATTTAAGGGGACTCAAAGTGGCTGACAAACCTTCTGATCTTCTCCCCACAACAGAGCACCCTGTGAAGTAGGTGGGGCTGTGAGAGCTCAGAAGAGAGCTGTGACTAACCCAAGGTCACCCAGCTGGCTTCACAAAAGAGAGCGGAATCAAACCCAGTATTCCCAGATAAGAGTCCGACTCCCTAACCACTAGACCAAATGGCCTTGCCAGCGGCTCTGCTGGTGGAGGAAATCTTCTTCACTTACACACACTCAGGTGCCCTTTTTGCCTAGGGAGAATGTCAAAGCAGGATCCAGAGACCAACACACTTCCTTGTGAGTAAGCCAGTTGTATCTTCTCTTTATACCCAAAGTGTCAGTGTTGCTCAGTGGCATCCCACTGAAATTAGGGATTTCTCTTTTTCTCCATCACCAGACAGAGCAAGAGAAATCACAACAGACAGTATATTAGTACATTTGGCCTTGATTGGGGCGCCTTGTTCTGCTTTATTCTGAAGGGAGCTGTCCTCTATTTGTTTATTCACTTATTTAAGACTTTCTATCTAGCCCTTCACCTAAAGATCCCAGGGCAGGTCACACAATAAAAAGTTAAAACATAAAAGAATATTCCTAAAATATATTTAAAACCATCTTCTTTCTCACCCTGGCATGACAACACCCAGAGGACGCTAAACTTCAAAGGCTTGGGTGAAGAAAAATGTCTCACCCAAGTGCTGAAAACCATATAACATGGGTGCCTGGTGAACCAGGAGGCTGGTCCTTAGCCTGGGGGCCACCAAAGAAAAGGGTCTCATGCATATTTCTGCTTCTTGCACCTTTGAAAGAGGTAAAACATAAGAAGGCCCTTGCCTTCAGATAAGTGGAGTCTTCAGATAACAGGGGCCCCAAGCCATTTAGGGCTTTTTATGTTAACATCAACACCAAGAGACAAGATCTGATGCTAGCAGAACTCTTCTTATGTTTTTATCATGATAGACTAGGAGCTACCACTGAGAAAAGCCTATCCTGAGTACTCATGCCTTTAGATAATGAAGGTGGTGGTAAAGCCAGAAGGGCGTAATCTACAGGTCTTAAGGCATAGGCAAGTTAATATGTGAGAAAGCATTCCATTAGATATTTGGGAACCAGGCTCTTTAGGGTCTTATAGGTCTCAGCACCTTGAATTGGATTTGTTAGGAAATCGGCAGCCAGTGCAGCATTTTTAAGCCTAGTGTGATGCACATCAGCCAGCAATACCAGTTAACAGTCTCACTGCTGCATACTGCTTCAGCTGTAGCTTCTGAACCACACAGAGTACATTACAGTATTCCAATATGGAAGTTACCCAGAGCATGAATTACTGTGGCCAGAGCCATCACTAGTGAACCTACTGTGCCTGGAACTGCACTGCATAACTTCAAGTGTCATTGAAGAATCCAAGAATTCCCCCATATTTTGTACCTGTCCCTTCTTTGTCAATACAGCCCCATCAAAAATATTATGCCTTCGTACTTCCTGATATCCTTGTCTGGATTCAATTTACTGACCCCAATCTTCCCATCATTGCCTTCAAGCACCTGTCAAGCACTTCAACCTCTCCTGATTCCAATGGCACCAAGAGATAAGAGCTGCCTATTGATGACACCTCATTCCAGAACTCCTGATGATCTTTCCTAGTAGCTTCATACAGATCTTTAAAAGCATGGGAGTTATTGAACAAAAATTGCCCACAACCATTCTTTGGCCTCAGCTGCAGAGATAAAAAATTGTACCTCCAATTGTCATGGCCAATGGTAACAAAAGTCATTCAGAAATTGAGGATAACACTTCTCCTGTCTTTCTCCTGGATAAAGCCATCAGCCAAGGTGGTTTTAATGCTAAAACTAAATGACTAAAGAAAGGTAATAATCAGACTTTATTATTAATTTATTGAAAACATATCTATAAGGTTTCACATTAACATCTTGAAGCATTTTACGTATAAATTAAGAAACAAGATTAAGACACAATAAAATGCTAGGCTATTCAAACACTGTTCTGTTCTCTACCCCAGATTTTCAAACAGGCATTCTAAAAGGAAAGGACTGAGTGTTAAACTGGGTATTCTTCAATCACCTAAATGATGTAATAATAGTCACCTCTTAAATGTCACAGAAGAAAACATTCCAAAACATAGGGGATACCTGGCCAGTACAAGATGGCTCTGGTGTTTATGCACCAGTTCATTCTATTCCAACTTGATTCAATTCAAATTCTTTGCCAGGGGGTCTTTCAAGGCTTCTCCCCCCCCCCCAATGGTAAATTGAGCTTTCTTTCCCAATGAACACTAAGACTGAGCTCAATCTACCTTCAGCACTTTCTTCCAATGAGGCAACATTGTTTGCCCTCCAATTTCTAGAATCACACAGCTGGCTTGAATTCTCAGAATTCTAAACAGGCATCAGGACTACATGAAATTACTCAACATGAATAGCATGCGACATCACCAACTTTTTAGTCAACTTCCATACAATCAAATGTGTGACAACAATAGTAAAAATGATGAACCAACAGTCTTAATAAAACAAAATTTGCTTATACATGATCCAAGCAAGAAGGTGGGGAAATCCCCCCAATTTTAGTAGTGGTGGAGTAAAATACTCTCCAAAACACTGGAAAACTGCTCTGAAGGAGAGGGGGAAAGTATCTTCAAGAAGGGGTATCTACTTAAGGAACTGATACCAGCTATGCAGCAATGAGCATCATATATTCTCCTCCATAGGCATATTGAAGGTGCATCTAAAGTTGTGTTCATTATCAATATACAATTTTACAAGACATACTGAAAGTATCTATGTCAAACATACCGATCTCATTCTATAAAGAAAAACTAAAGATACTGGAGTAAAACTCAACAGCATATCATAGTATCACACATTTAGTGAACTACGATCCAAATTCATCACGTGAATCCACATTGAAGCTAAATCCTGACAGGGCCTAAAACATGAAATTATCTTGGAGCTATGTTGGGATTGCCAAATGCATCTGTCGTAATGCCAACACTGCCCCATGATAAAAGTGTGAAATTCCTTGTTATCATTGTTCCAGGAAGATCAACTCCCAATCCAAATTTTCCCACAATAACAATATGGACTAATCTGTCTGAACACTAGCTTCCAGGATCCATTACTGCAAATGGGCACTGCAAAAACAAAGGCCCCAAAAGACCCCCAAAAGGGACACCGTGCATACACAAAGGCTTCCTTAGAACATTTCAAGCCAGTGAAATACTCAGATGGATATAGCAAGCGTCCTGACATGTAAGGACCTGTATTTGTCCCATAATTTTGCCCTCTCATTTGGCAGGGATATTGAGAGACAACTGCAAGATCTAAACAAGATCCTACATTCTCCTTTTGCTGTCTGGAGGCAGCCTGAGTAACCTACCAGACCCTGGCAGAATATGGTACCTCTGCACATATTTGGAAAGATACCTCCTAATTAAGAGATCACAGAAACTAGTAATTATTGCATACTGTCAGATGTTATTGTCCTTCTCATTGAAGAATAGAAGGCATCATTCCGCACACTCCATTTCAGTTTTCATGGAAATGCATACACAACTACTGTATTTTCTGGTGTATAAGACTACTTTTTAACCCAGGAAAATCTTCTCAAAAGTCGGGGGTCGTCTTATACACCGGGTGCTGTCTTCTTATACGGTGAGTATATCCCAAACTCTATATTTTAACTGGAAAGTTGGGGGTCGTCTTATACATCCAGTTGTCTTATACGCCGGAAAATACGGGTACCTAGAAATGTGTAAATATATATTGGTTATACATCTGGAGGCTTAATCCACAGACTCAGGGATATAAGTTTGATGAACTGAAAGATTCCTGCCCCACACCTCTGTGGTTGTCACAGAAAAGGAAGAGATGTTGGAATGATCTATGGTGAGAAAATGGCATCATTATGAGAATCTGCTTTAAAATGGTCTCTGAAACATTCCCCAGCCATGCATCACAATGCTTTTGGCAAGAAGGCAGTGAGCAGCTAGTTCAGTCTACAAGATGCAATGTGTCCAGAAGTGGCACCCCTGGGCCACTAAAACAGCCCTGGGCAACAACTTTGGATGCTGGGAATTTTTGTTTCCATTTTTGTTGCCACCAGACACTTTTCCAATCCTGGGCTAGATCATTCAATCCAGCCCAAGATCAGTTCAGAACTCTAACACTGTTCTTTCTCTGTGCTCCATCAAATTTAAATGGGGCATCTTGGTGAGAAAAACGCAGTGAAACCAACTGGGAACAGCAACCATAAAATCAAGTACTTCCAAAAGCAGAAATGCTCAATTTGACTTGAAAATAAGGAATTTTACACTGGGGAAGAGAAAGGTAATAGGAAGGTTTGAGATGAGAATATCTAATGGGACTTGAAAGTTATTTAAAATAATATACTTTTTTTAAAGAAGAAGAAACCACAAAGTTTAGGAAGAGGCCAACATGGAAACTAAGCAGAAGTAAAAGAAATCCTTTAAGACTAGATGGCTTATGTCCTAATGAAGAGAACAAAAGGGAACATAAGTGTTGGCAAAAGAAACACAGATAGCAAGAGGTGCAAAAATAAAAATCTCACCAACATATTGCCAAAGTTCTCATAAATATATTAAATGCCAAGAGTAGACTAAAAGGAAAAATAAAATTGCGGAGAGGCTAAACACTGCAGCGTACATTATCAAACAAGTTATCTTGCCTTACTTGCCTTGCTTTCCCCTTGCCACTATAGTACAAATATTCTAATATAATATCTTCGCCAGTTCTGTTATATTAACTCACCTGTGCTAATCCAAAAAAATATGCTTTACTTTTCTTTCAGAGATTGGGTTGCCAAGTAGAACATGGAAAATATGCTACATTTCCACTAAAGTCTGGAACTGAATATATGCTAGGTGTATTAGTACTGTTTTTATTCTGTTTTTCCTTGTCATCTACAACAACCTGCTTTCCTTGAAAGAATTCAGGTTGCCAGAAATTATTGACTTATAACTCCAACATTTGTGAGGTAGTCAGGTTCATGGTCAAGTGTGAATCCTTGTACTCATTAGTATGATAAGCAAGTGAAGCAAAGTACCATTTTAC
The DNA here is from genome assembly GCA_023333525.1 of Aspidoscelis tigris stejnegeri. Taxonomy (NCBI): domain Eukaryota; kingdom Metazoa; phylum Chordata; class Lepidosauria; order Squamata; family Teiidae; genus Aspidoscelis; species Aspidoscelis tigris. The sequence continues at coordinate 62,845,785 of JALMGA010000005.1, read as the reverse complement.
TCTCTTCAAACAGCCATAAAGGAATCCAAGACTGCTGGGTATTTTGCCTAGCAAGCCCATTTTGGGGAACAGTTTGCAATCCTTTCTACCTAACAAGGGTTACTGACACAAGAAGCTTTTCAGTCTCACCACATAAAAGGGTTAAATTGACAGGCAGTAGGGGTCACTTGCCTGCCCAAACAAAAATGCAGATAAATCTTGTGGCTGAGAGACAAACCAGACTCTACACTCCCTCCTCTGTTTTCAAAGGGAGGCAGACTGAGTCCATGCAGGACAGTCAAAAAGCCCTTTGCATACATGACAACCTACCCAAACTAGTAGAAGACAGACAGGACAAAGTTATTCATGCCTAAAGCTGTGCCCTTAAGGCGGCAGGAAAGGATCCTGGAATCATTCATCATTTTCTCACTTATCACGGGCCCACCTTTGCACCTATGGATCATGAAGGAGCAGGTAAATGCTACAGAAATTGCACAAGATCATACCTGCTCACTGCACCATGCAGATGCAACCATTCTTCTGCCTTTGTGGGCAGGGAGCATTGTGCTTGCAGACTGTGTCACCTGAGTGGTTGAGTGACCAACTGAGTTCCAAGCAATTTTTGTGGCATTCATCTGCTCGTTAATGATTTCTAAGTGACAAGGACAGCCTAGGGTTGCTAGATGAAGCAGACACCATCGCTTTAAAAGTAAGATGTCCAAGCACAGATATAGTTCTTGAATCACTGTCTTGTGCAGACAGCAAAAGTATACTGGTTCACCAGAGGAGGCTCTGGCTCTTTTCTTGCTAAGAGGAGCATCTGCCAAGCCTTTCAGTTTGAATCTGAACCCAAACAAGCTGCTTGGGAGCATACTGGACAGCTGTACTTTTACTGCTCTATGAAGAATCCCTAAAATAATCTTGTGCTGATCTGTGGCAAGTTCTTCTTAAAAGATGCATGCTAACGGCATGACTACAAAACAGGTAACTACAGGAAAATTAAGAAAACAGAATAATTTGAGGGCAAAATAAGTGAGGAATGGCAAATCGACAAAACGGCCCAAGTGTGGACTGTTGTAAATAACTTTAGAGAAAACCAGCCACAATAAAATTGTGTTTTTAGTTTGTTTTTTAAAAAGCTTTAAATTTTACGTTAGAAAAATACTTATCTTTATAGGAAATAAGTGCATTCTTAGAGAACTGCTTAAAGAATTACAGATTCTGCTGATAATTTCTTGTTAACAGGCAAGGAGGCAGAGAAGCATATGTGACTTAGCACATTTGTTTAACTTACTTGAAAATTGGCTTAAACCTGAACTGTCTAATTGCACTGGCAATAGTCCAACAATTAAATAGTTCAAGATATTCATCTGGAGACATGCTTCAGTTTCTAATGTATTCAATTTTGAGAATAGCTTTTGTAGGATACAAAAGCGGGCATGCTTGGGTTTGGCTACATTCAGGATTATGAACTAATCAAACAGGTGTGCTTCATAAACCATTACAGCGACTTATAAAATATACGTATGCCCAAAACATAGCAATATGAGTAGAATAAGACTGCACAAGGAGGCCAATGAAAATAAAAGTGCACTCTGGATGATAAATGGATTTATAACCTGGTTTAAATGAAATATTTAAAAACAAAATGTATATAGCAGGTATGGTATGGTTTAGGTTCCGAAAAGAAAATTATCACAGACTACGAAAAATAAGCAAGTTACAGGAAATGCTATGCAACTAATACTGCACAGAATGGGAGAATTTTGGAATGAAACATGCTTATCAAGAAGGAATTTTCTGCACTCTGGGTATCAAATTGAGATGCTTGGGAACTGTAATACGCCAGAATTTAGTGCTAAGAAGCAAATAGCATGCACATTCCTCACATGTCTACAGTAGATCTGTGAACTACTCCCTTAATCTTCTTCTAATTACTTCTTACAAAATGTGCTTCAGATTAACTGACATGTTATATGGTAAATTTGGTCTTTAACACAGTTTTAATGATACCCATATGAAATCATTTAAATTTAAAATAAACTTTGCAACGCACTGCTTACCCATCTCTTCTAAAATGGCTGTTCCATTCTAATACCACCAGTCCTATTTTCCCTTTCCTGTAATGCCATAAGTTGCCAGAATACATAAAATCTATTTAAACAGCAATTGGAAAAAATATGTCAAAGAACAAAGTCAAACCAAAAGTTTTCTTACATGACTGATTAAATCACTCAACTAAAGCACTCATGCTGAATGCTGTAGTATTATATAGTTTTATGCATGCTATTGTAATGAATATTTCATTTCTTCATAATGTCCAGCAACAAATTTGCTGAAAATTGACACCAAGAAGATTTTCCTCCACCATTGCCCTTGAATTTTTATATTTTAAGTAGTTCTTCTTAAAAACACTAAAGATAATTCACCCATTGCTCTTCATAAAAATAAGTGGTATTTATTTAACATCAAAGCGCTTAGTACTTTTACTTCAGTAATGTTTCCACTGATACCTATTTTAATGGTAATGAAAAATTCTTTGTAATTTTAACAATAACTCTAAATGCATTCTGTACAACTTACATATTCTTGCTTAACAAAGAACAATGGTTTTCATTCCCCCTCCTGTATTAATGGCATTTTCTGATATCCAATGCAAGCTTCAGAAATGTACACAAGAGTATTAGCTACAAATAGGTGCAGCTTAACAGCAAAACTACTATCCAAACACAAAGATAAGACTTTGTAAGTAATTTCATATTAAATCAAATTTTATTTCTGTAAGCAGAAGCAGAACAATGCTTTATAATTATAGAGCTAAAAGAAGCATTTTAAAAATCGTCTTCCAAAGTGCCCATGTTTACTAGAAGGGTTTTTAAAAAATCAAATTGAACAAAATATTTTATACCACCTTGGAGAGAATGCTTTTAAAACTCCACTGAATGCATGAAGAGAATTAAGGAGAACTGGTTATAAATATGGTGTTATCCTAACATTTTTTTCCAGTACCGTATATTATTAATATACATAAAAAAAATATTTTTCACATCCCTTAAGGTGGTTGGTTAGTACGTGTACATCAGTCTTGGGTATCCTCCCAGAGCCCTGAAAGTCTGCGAGTCCTATGACTTCTATGTTCCTTCTGAACAGAAAACTGTCTGTTGAAGCCTTTTTTCCAACTTGGGGGCTGCTGCCCTGAGTGTTCCCATCACCTTTTGCCTTTACAAGAAGAATTGGCTTTTCCACCCCACTTTTCTCACCGATTTAAGTGGCTGACAAAGCTTTCTATTCTTCTCCCCACAACACAACACCCTGTGAGGTAGGTGGGGCTGTGAGAGCTCAGAAGAAAGCTGTGACGAGCCCAAGGTCACCCAGCTGGCTTTGTGGGGGAGTACGGAATCAAACCGGTACTCCCAGATAAGAGTCTGGCTCCCTAACCATTAGACCAACTGGCTCACTCAGGCTCCCTAACTACTAGACCAGACTGGCTCATTGGCATTACCTTCCACATATTCTCCAGTTCTTTCAGTTTCTCATTTTCTTTCTTCCTTACACTACCATCACTTGGGAATGCTATATATATTATCATACACATGGTACATATGTATAAAAAAGAGATGTTCGGAAATCTTTGGATTACTGGGCAGTACGCAACAGAAATTTAGTAAATAAATAATATATTCTAGGAACCTGGACCTAGTTCTTTGATCTCTTTTCCTAGTCCACTGAAACCTTAGTTATTGAGGTTTAAAAGTGTATTCTCACATGGTATGTAAACTCTAATAATACTGTAAACTAACCAAAAGTAATATTCTTCTTGCACATCCATATTCTGAATAGCTATCTAGAGATAACTTGTAGTGTTTTTTATTGGTATTTAAAAATATTAATTATACAGTGATCTAATAGCACAGTGTGGACATACTAACCATAAGGGATGAGAAAATCTTATTTTTAATTTAAAAAAATACAATACAAAACTGTATTTAAAATCCATTTTTCTTTAATTCTCTTAATATATTCAATGGAATTTTGAAAGCATTGTCTTCAAGTATTAACATATTTTGTTCAATTTGATTTTTTTAAAAAGGAAATATGTAAATATATAAGCAGCATATTAGCAAATATTCTTTCTTTCCAGGTATTCTGCTTGTGATAGTTGCTAAATTCCAGGAAAAAGATGATGAGTTATCCTATTACACAGTAATTAATATTTTCTGACAACCTCATCCATTTTTCTTTTAATTTTAATTTTCTAGATACTGAAGTTTAGAAGTTGTCCAGTCTTCAAAATGTTATTTGTTTCCTCATGACTCGCAGTTTATTATTACATAGCTCTAATTGATATAATCTACACACATTTAATTTAGATGCCTGTCATATGCAAACCTTGCAAGTCTCATGGCTCCAGTTTGGCAGACAGACAAGAGGAAACAAAGCTGTTAGGACTAACAAAACAATATGAAGTTACCACGGTGGGAGGGAAACCTGCTACTCTGGTTAAGCCCAAAGGTGTCACACATGAAAGACGGTAAGTGCCTAAATCCAGAGACAAGAAGTTCTGGGCATCTTTTCCCCATGATAGCGAGTCACATGACCAGCTTCTTAAAATGGAACTTGTATAAAATGAACCAGCTTCTTCAGGACTTAGCAAGCAAGGACCTGGGATGGAGAGTAGAAAAGATGGACCCTGCCTGCGGCATAAAGAGCCCTCAGTTAGGTACTGAAGCCTTCCATGCACCCTTGCCAGCACGTCATTCTGAAACATTCAATTGTAAATATTTTTTTAATTTGAGAGATTTGTATTCAGGTTCACGTTTCATAGTACTCGTGTGGTCTATAGAAACTGGAAGATTTAACTCCATTCTGAATTTTGTTTGCATTTGTTTTGCACTTACTATTCCCACTCAAAACTTGCATTTGGCTCTGGTATTTTAACTACTACTTCTTTTTTCCCCCTTTGAATCATCAGGATAGCATTTCTAATATAATATTGTCAGCCTTCCAGAAACTGCAAAAATGTCTGCCCCTTGCCAGCATCACGTCTGTATGGTCGGACAGTCCCAAGGCTGAAAAGCATTATTGCCAGTTCTTGCGATTACATTAAATGAGAGTGTACATTTTACTAACTATACTGTACAAAACTGTATTAAATGAAATATGATTGTATTAACAACAAACTAGGATAGACAATATCCCACTGCATCAGACCAGTAGCCCACTTAGTCCAACAGCATGTTCTGACAATGGCAACCAGCTGCCATCAGGACTAGCATGCATTGATAGATCTTGTCCATCATGAGCTGGGCCAAGCCTTTTTCCAATGTCCGTGCAATTGGTCTTAATGTGGTATTTTATCTATCAAAACTGGATTCACACAAATTATATAGGAAACCCTTGTTAAATCACCCAAAAGGTTTCTTTTAATCACAAAACTGAACTTAGCTGAGTATAAGGTAAAGTTATATATTGTATAATAATATTTAAAATATGAATAAACCTACAGCACTGGGCTAATCTATGCTTATCTGCAGTGATCATAAAAATCTAGGATAGTGGTGTGGGTCCAACTAAAACACACCTTTTAATTCTTCAAATCTACACTTTGTGTTGTGAACTGACACAACAATAGCCCAATCTGTAGGCTTTGTGATATGGGATTTAACATTATTTGTTTCTATACTTGCAGATTTGTATGAAATTTTCAAAACTATGAAGGAAACTCAAGGAATGTGTACAAGACAATCAGTACACTGGACACATTTCCTTTTGTCTACCTCCCTCATGGATCCATATTTCATGCCGTTACTGCACTACACAACTATGGGTAAGTGCAATGATAACAGCACACAGCTGCCCATAATGCTGTTCCTTGGTTCCTACAAACTGCTATATTACTTCTACAACACAGTGGGGCAAAAGGTGCTTACCAGATTTTGCAGACCTAGGGTTTTTCCCCCCACTTATCTCCCTTAATCCAGATCTAAGATGACCCGGATCTAAGAAATGGGTCCTTCAACTAATCTGGATTTAGCAGATCCAGATCTAAGGAGGTACCCAATGTGTCTCTATGGGCAGTGTAGCACCCAATAGCAATGGGTGCTAGGCATGCTCACAGAGGAAAAGTCGGAGCACCCATGTGGCAATTCCGACTCTACCCACATTGGCCCCATCTGTCATCCCATGTTTTTTGGGGGGTGATGTGTGTGGGGGCAAACTCCGGAGCCGTTCCAGAGAATCTTTGAAGATTGTGGTAAATCACTCTGTAGATTCTCCGGAGCTTGGGCAAAGCTCCATAGAAAGGCTTTGTAGAAATGGCCTAAGCTCTGAAGTCTGTGCCATTCTCTGGAATTTTCTTCAGAGCTTTCTTTGTAGATTAGACACCGGCTTTGAAGCTTTGGGTTTGGGGGCAAGCCCCCCAAGGGTGCCCCCCTGAACTCACCCCTAGACCCCATTGCCCAATTGCGGTGAAAACGCACACCGTATAATCCAGATTTCATGGCTGAAGACTGGACTGTAAGGGGTCTACAAGAAATCCGTATTATAGGTCTTGAAGGACCCATTTAATCTGGATTTCCCTAGTACAGGTGGAAACAAACATGGCTTTAATGGGGTCTGCAGTGGAAATGGGGTCTTCCTGCTCTGAGCCTAATGGGTCCCTAATGGGTACTTAGTGCTAGTGGAAAAAAACCCTATGTGAAAGCAAAAAATTGTGGCCGTCAAAAGACATATTCTCGGATGGACAAACATACATTGGTGCATAATAGAGCATGTTAAATAGGAGAATTGGTGTAGTTCAATGAATATATTGTGTAATTAGAACTTTAGAGTTCATGTACCTTGCCCTGAGAGAGGGTAGGATAAAAATGCAAACAAACAAACAAACAAATCTTACTGGAGGTTTGAAACCAGAAATAACCTCAGAGCCAAACCTATTCAGGTTTTGCTGCTTTGATCTGTTTGGGAACAAGCTGAGATATACGATACAATTCAACCAAAAACTATTCTCCTGAAACAGACAAATCCTGAACTACCTGATTTGAAATGTTCTGTTCAAAAGGAAATACTGGGATAAGGATTCAAAACGGTTTGGGGGCAAGAAAATGCTAATGAACAACTTTTTAAAAGGTATAAACAAACTGTTAAATTCAGTATGGGTGACTCATAGGCTTTATGGCTAATATAAGAACCTACAGTTTGAAATAAAAACAGAAAATGTGGTGAATATGTGAGAAATGTTTCCAATAAACGTGAAAAAACTCAGGTTTTATTTGAGTGGTATCTTACTATAGTTAGAGGGTTTAATATACAAATAAAAATACTGCTTCAACATACCACAGAGACCTCTAAAGACCAAGGTATTTCTTTCCACATTTGGTAGGCTTATAGGAATTTTCTAAAATTTTGGGGATAGGTACTTAAGCAAAGTTCTTGATCAAGGCATATAACAAAAACTGAAAAACATATATGCAACTGAGGGGAAAAAAAGATAATCCCACAACAGATTTGTGTAGATGCTATGTGCATACTATAGATCTAAGATTCAAAACTTGCAATTATATAAATATTTGGACATTTTTTTTTATCATTTTGTAAAGTATCATATATATTATTTTAAAAGTTTGTATTTAAAAGGTCTAATAAACTTTACAGGGCAATTATGTTTGTAAATATTCAAGCAAAATATTTTATATAGAGAGAGAGTGACTGTATATGAAATGCCCAGTTGAGAATTTTATTGATCTTTTCTACCATTCTGGTTCATTACAGGGTGTTGTCTTGTTTTCACCTCAATTTCAAGTTTTTAAACTACAGGCAGTGTCACAAGGGCTGTGATGACTGTGTCACTAAGGTAAGTTAGCATTAAGTAGTTTAGTCCTCAATAGATATATGCTGGAAGGTGGATAGAGAGAGTGGTTGGCTACAGCTCCGAGGGATGAGGAAGAGTGCTCCTTGTTAGAGCCAATAAAGAGCGTGCTAGCATTCCTGAGGGGGGACTATAAAAGGCCATCCAGCAGGAGTTGGTGGTTCTTTTCCTGGAGGGTGGGCAGGGAGAAATGGGCTCAAGCTAACCATTTACCTGTGGGAAGTGTAGTTAGAGTCCTGAGATTGTGACTTAGTGAGAGACTTAATAAGTAAATAGAAACCTTCATACTACACAACTATATGTATAAGGTGTGAGTGTTTTGAGAATCTTGTATGCATGATAGTTACCTCAGTTTATCATCATTGACATTCCTGACTGTTGCCTAATATAGAGAGTTGTAACAATAAATCCTTTAATATTCTGTTCTCCTTAAAGAGTGTCAGAGTGCATGTATAGCCTTGAAGCATTTACAAAGCAGCATATAGTGGAGGCACTGTGACTTTAAGAGGGAAAGAAACATATTGGTGGAGTTCCAGCAGCTAGCTGGAAGGGAAGCTTCTTATTTATATTCAAGAGACAAGAAAGGGTAGAATGTAGATGGTCCCTGCCAGTTTTGGGCCAAGGTTTTTAGAATCAGGGAGATTCTGGGTAAGATACCAAGTGGCCAGAAAGCATTGGACAATGGGTCACCACAAGGGCCGTTCTCCTTTCAGAATGTTCTCTTCCATAAAGTGAGGCTGTTCGTACTGTAAAGTGGACACAGCGAAATGTAGACCCTCTTATCCTCTTTTCATTACAAAGAGACACAGAAGCGAAGACGTCCTTACTGTGGAGCCACTTGCTCCACGTCATCCTTAGTGTGGATAAACTTTATTTTAAAGTACCAGGGTTGATTCTGCACTGGCCAGTATACTGGACTATCCCAAGTACACCAGGAGCCTCCCTTCTACAGTCTACACTAGTGCAGTCTACTCTTATGGGTTAATTCATCCTCTCCTAATCATTATAAAGTTATTACCGTCAGTCATCTATTCAAAAATCTGTCTACATCCTTAATTGACAAACTATATAAGCTACAACAGCCCCTTTCATATCAAGATATATTTTAAAGCACTCTAATAGAATGTGGCAAGCAATTAGTACAGCTTAAGCATGGACTTTTACTGATGAATAATTAATAAACACTCTTTTGGAACATTTTCTACCGACTAACAACAATGCTATGATCACTATATCAAAAATCTCTATGCTATACAAAGGGTGGATGATGCAATTCATATTAATTGTTATCACTGAAGTATACAAGGAAAGAATCCTACTGGTGTCATCTGTTTATCCTCAGTTCCATCCACAGCCAGTGTGGACCATGAATATTCTTATATGAGACACTCTACAATATGTGTTTGCAACACCATTACGGAGAACTGAAACCACAGACCGTTATTTGATGTGTGCCTACCTCACATTTGAAACTCAGCATGATACCAAAATCAAACAACACTGCAGTAGAACAGCCTGTTTTATACTGATAAGTTCAGAGATATCAATGATTTTGTGTAGTATATTCCTTTAAGTACTGTATTTGGTATCACTTTATTTGATGTCACAACATCACTTAGGGAGTCCTTGAAACATTACAAATGAGGTCCAGTGGAGGAAGAATGAGCAATTCTGGATTTTATTTTTTAAACTTTCTTTATAATGTGGGGCTCTGGGAGTCACTTATGCCTTTAAAGAAAGTAAAGCACAGCTGTGTAACACTGTACAAAGGAAACTTAAAGGGGAGATATGAATCCTTTAGCAAAGATTCATAGATTGTATATTAAGTTCTATCTATTGCTAGGCCGTGTGATTACAGTGGTGTTTTGTGCTTTCTGCATCTACCCCTTTGCTGTAAATAATTTAATCATCTCATATTTATATGCTGGTTTAAAAGGTTTAATATACTAACTGGTACTGTTCAGCCATCTGAATACATTTGCCTAAGGACTTCAGTGATAATATACTGCATCTTAGGTTCACACATACACCCTCCTGTACACCCAAAGAATTTTTAATCATGAAAAAGTAGAAAGCTGAAAACTCAGAGGACTTACTCATAATAATTTCTATGAGTTAAACATATACATATAGAAAATGCAAACAAATCTGCAAGATAAATTATTCAGCACATCTTATTTGCTTAGTTCCACAAATAAAACAACACTTGGTAGTTATCTGAAATAAAGATATGGCTAAGATAAGAAAACAATCTGAACTATTTTAAAAGAGGAAAAAAGTACATTTCAATTTACATCTCTCTATCTCCCTATTTAAGTTCTTCAAATGTCATAACAGATGCTCAAGGTTTGACATGCCAGTTTAATGCCTGAAAATATAGCAACAGGCTGTGTTCTTAAGAGTAATGCAAAGTAATTCAATCATGTATTGAGAGTTGAGGTTGTTAAAACAATGTCATGTTGCTGAATTCAGCCATTTGCCAGTTTTAAACTTGTTTAGTCTTTTAGTTACCTGAAATTTGGATGCAGGCACCAGGCCACTGGAAGGCTTATAATGCCCCCTGCACCCCAAATTCCTTGGTGCTGTCCCCCTCCTGGAGCTTACTTTACCACAGTGCTTTGGAAAGCCACTAGCAAAAGAAACAATAAACAACGTAAAATACATATCTCAAAATGACACTATTCTCCCTTTTTAGGCTTCACAACCTTTCCAATCCAGTCGGATAGTTTTTTTAAAAGAACCTATGAGCTCATGTAATAGCAAGAGAAACTGAAAGCAAGACAGAAGGGAAAGAGAGAATGCAATGAAAGTCAAGAGGCTTTGTCTCCATGGGCACTGTTTATTGTGCTGCTGATTCGGGACATCCCCAAAGCGCATTGTAGTTTGAATTACAACATCCACATGCATTTGAGGAGAGTGCGGATTCAAGAAGAACCTGCTTGTCCCCATGAAAACCGCGGTAAACCGCTGCATCAGGGAACCACATCAACTGTTCTCCACCCCCACCACCCTGATAGGAAGGGAAAGCTGCTTCTTGCTTGAAGCCGCGGCTGCTTCAGTCACTTCAGCAGAGGTGTGTACCTTTGCTTGACAGCAGGCACACCGCCACCTGACAGCAGCTTCATGAAGAAGGAGTAAAGTAACATGTTTCTCTGACAGCCAGGGGTGGGGACTGGAGGGCTGGGCTGGCGACACAAATTAACCCTTTCTCTGCTCGCCACGAGCAGGATCTCCCATTGCTTTAATCCCAATCCCACAGGGATAGCACTCCCAGTGTGCGGAGGCATAATTATCCTATTGAAAAAAAGCAGGAAAGGGAAGGCATAAGGAACCCCAATGGGAAGAAGCTGATGGGGAAAGAGGTTAAAACTGTCCCTTAGCTAGGGGGCTAGGGATGGGTGCTGCCAGGGGTGGCATTTTAAATTGGAGCCGGCACAAAGGGAGTCGTCCAGCTGTACTGTGAGGCTGTCAGCTAATCAGAGCTTTGGGAATCACCAGGCTAGACAAAACTCAGCCCTCCATCCCTCGTGGGATCACCTTCCCTCCTTTCTTTAGAAGCACGCATTCGCTGGGGAGGGCATTTCTCTCCCCCCCTTTTATAAATAAAGAGGCTGGGGGATGTGCAGGAGTAGCAACACTGAGTGATGTCAGCTCTTGCCTAAAAAAGAGAGAGAGAGACTGCAAATCCGCAGAGGAGAGGCGGAGGTGTGTCTGCTGTTTGTTCTGGGAGAAAGGCAAGCAGCAGCCAACATCGCAAGGCAGGGACAGTTAGCACAGACAGCGAGCACAAGCAGAGCTCTGGTAAAATCATTTTAGCGCATATGATAGCCCCTATACCTGCCTGCCTGACAGTTGCTCAGCTGACTGCAGGGCAGCTGTCAGGCAGTTGTTTGGGGTAAATCAAGCCCTTACCTGGGCAATTAAGCGCTCAGATAAGGGGGGATAGTTGCCATCACAGCGTTAGCGGCGGGGACAGTGAAGCCCCACCCGCTAATGCTGCGATCGTAACCTGGGAGTGTCCCCATGCACCCAGAATAACCCTTTCTTGGCCTGTAATTCGGGGCGAGAACAGTTATAAAGGGTTTTTTTGTTTTGTTTTTTTTGCTTCGCTTTTGGGGATTTTGTACTGCATGTAGTCCGATTTAAGGCTTTCAGCCAAGGAAGAGACAGGTGGTAGCAATGGGAGTGCAAACAGGACACATGGATTTTGCAGTCACAAATGAATGGTAATACTAAATTCATCTGAACCAATCCGAACCAATCCTATTCTTTTGCTTATTTGGTTTCAGGTCATTCACAACTGCAGGAATTACCAGAGAGATTACTGGTGAGCCATCCAAATGCATTAGGAGCTCCATTCCAGGGGTGTTTCTCCACTGTCAAAAGTACCCATTTTTGCACCCATTTAGGACCCATTTGGGTGTGAGCTGGATTACCCCATTTCCACTATGGCACCCATTTGGGACCTGATTGTTGCCACTGCCATTGGGGAAATCCGGATCTAATGGGTACATTTTGACCTTTAATCCAGATTTTCTGTAGACCCCATTTTCTCCCAGAAAATCCGGATTAAAGGGAGCCTGTTTCCACTGGAAACAGGCAATGGGGTCCAAAGGAGGCTAGGGGGAGGGGATGCACCTTTGGGACCCCCCCCAAAAAAGTTGAGCTCATGCTTCGAAGTGCTTTCGAAGCTGACTTCGAAGTCACTTCAAAATCACTTCAAAGTTGCTTCGAAGACTGCCCCCCCTGCCCCCCAAAACACCTGGGGTAATGGACCAACCTCTTGTGGGTCGATCCGGATTCCCCAGATGGGTGCAAAGCTGTTTCCACAGCAGGGGTGTTAGCACCCATTCCTAATGGGTGCTACACCTCCTGTGGAAACACATTGGGTGCTTCCCTTAATCCGGATCTACTAGATCCGGATTAAAAAATGTACCCATTCCTTAGATCCGGATCTTCTAAGGGCTGCAGTGGAAAAACACCCCAGATCTTCTGTCATGGTTTAGTCCTGTAGCCCTTCCTTTTCCCAAGACAATCAACAAAGCGGAAGGTCTATTTTGCTGATAGTTGGGCAGATACAAAATGCTTTCATTAGACAGAAGAGATTTAAACTAGCTTTGTGCTCTTAGCCACTGTACCACTATGTGCTTATTTCTATTCTGTAAAACAGATATCACTATAAAAACAGATAAAATAGATTAGCTAAAACAGTAACAGTGCCTACATGGAGAGGGATGCTGTTCTCTCCCCCTGAAGAAAACACATAACTGAAAATGGAGTCAAGGTTTCAAACAGTATGTAGACTATAATGTTTCATTCCATAAAGGTTAAAAAACAAGGGGAAGCTGAGTAGACCTGGAGCAGGCTACAGCATGAATTTTCTACCATATGCTACTCCAAGGCCTAGTCTCATGCAGACAACACAGTTCCTTGGAGATAAGGCCTCCCATTAAACCAGTCTGTTGTGCAGAAGCCACACATCTTGGAAGCTGCTGGTGCAGGTTGGCAACTCAGTATAGATGCAGGTTTAGTCTTCAATACTATTTTTCTTCCCTTTCCCTCATTGCTCTTTTTTTTTCTGCTCCCAAGTGTGCCCTTCTTTCCTCCCTCTTTAAGATCTTCCCTCATTCCCCTTAGCTGAAACCATTTTCCTTTTATTTTCGTCCCTTGGGGTCAGTAGTTTGGCCTAATGGGTAAGGAGCCAGACTCTTATCTGGGAATGCCAGGTTTGATTCCACCCTCCTCTACAAAGCCAGCTGAATGACCTTAGGTTAGTCACAGCTCTCCTTCTAAGCTCTCATAGCCCCACCTACCTCACAGGGTGTTCTGTTGTGGGGAGAAGAATAGAAAGCTTTGTCAGCTGCTTTGAGTCCCCTTAAATGGGTGAGAAAAGCGGGTTAGAAAAGCCAACTCTTCTTGTTTCTCTTAAAAGGTTCCTCACTCTTTATTACCTTTTCCGTTCCTCTCTCTCTCCCTCCCACTTTGTTTTTATTAACCATTATTTTGACTCCACCTCCCATCTTTGCCACCTCCCTGCCCACCCTCAAACCACCAGTAGATAAAGCCATTTCTTCTGACCAATTTAGTAAAAAAAGAAAGAAAATAAAGGCAGCCAAAACAACTGTGGAATGGGCATACCCACAATGCCCTAATGCCCAACTTATGCAAGTATGGGCAAAACACAAGGAGCTGTATGAAGTTTTTGCATTTGGGGCAGCTCCTGGAACAAAAAGTAGTAAGTATTCTATGTACATATATGTATTTTCAGGTTTCTACACATTCAATTGTTACACCCATTTTTAACACCATAATTACTACTGCTGTGTGTTTGCTGTCAATTCATTGCAGCAAATATTGTTAGGATATAATAGTCAATACTAAATGTCCAATTAAGATTCAAAACTAAGTTCATTTTAACAGTGTTTACAGTGCACATTCGCAAAAAGGTAGATTTGAAATCAGATCCACAGATCTTTCTTTCCCCACAACACACATACAGACCTTTGGATTCAACAATAATTATAACCACTATGCAATACTAACGTGTATATACTATTTATAGATGCTTTTGGCAACTCTAAAAGTTATCTGGAAAACATTTTTTCCAACATATAGTTGCCTTTCATGGAAAGCAATTTGATACAGCATGGTTTTATTCATATAGATCAGCACAATTTAACTCCTTGAATTGCCACCCCCTAAATTGCAGAAAAATGCTTTGGTGTTACTGCATTTGATAGTCCAATCTTCTGTTGTCTAACATTATCCATTCACTTGCACTGCTAGCCCAAGTCACCAAACTTCCATAATCCCGTAACTGGACCCCTAATCTTTTGGCAATGTTCTGATATGTTAATTTAACAAAGTGATTTTAAAGTACTTTATCTCTGAACTGCTTGGAAAGAGAGAAGGCTAATTTATAACTAGGATATCAATAATGGCACAAACTTTGCAACCACAGATTTCCTCTTTGGTGTCGTCAAGAGAAGACAAATCACTGAACAGTGCCAAGTGCATTGAGAAGAACTGGACACTGGTAAAAATATATAACAAATTAAAGCCATGTTTATTTTTATAGGACCGTAGCACAGGTAAACCTGATAAGGTAGCCTCATTTTCACTAGCAATTCAAATGGAAACAACAGTGAACATAATCAGCAAGATATTTAAAAAAGGACTAATGACCCAATGCATATCATATTTCCCTTCCTTTTTATAACTATAAAAGGCCTGTGGAGATCCACAGTATAAGCATAACACAATTGAACAACTATAATAAGGCTAACAGAATTTTGTATAATGTGTTGGTTTACTAAAACTAAACTACTGAGTTATATGAGAGACAACAGCAGCTGCCTGACAATAAGAAAAGAAGAGAGAAAGCAAATTTCCTGCTTACCCAGATGCAAGACTTTACGTTTCTACCTATTGAATTCCATCAATTTGTTTCAGCCCACTGTTCAAGCCTGTTTAATCTTTTTAAGACTTCATCCTCCCTTCCGACTAATTAGTCACCCTTCCTACCTTTTTATCATCTGAAAATCCAATTAGCATCCTCTCCTTCATCCAGATTTTTCATAAAAATGTTGAACAGTACATGGCCCAGGACAAAGAACAGTGGCAGCCGACTAGAAACTACCTTCTAGGTGGGTGTGAATTCATTTTTACTATTTTTGGGTGTGACAATTAAGACAGTTAAGGATTACCTAATAGTTTTGTTATCCAACACATACTTGACCATTTTAATAATGAAGATATTATGATAAACTATCAAAAACATTGCTGAGGTCAAGATATATTATGCCCATTGTACATTCCTGACCACCAAACTCACAGTTACTGTTTTATTATAGATTATTTGATATGGTGGATTTTAAAGTTGTAACCCGCCCAGAGAACTTCGGGTATAGGGTGGGATAGAAATAACCAGCATTAATATTGGCCTTTCAGGTCTATAGTTTCCTGGGTCATCCTGTTTCCTTTTTTTTTTCATGATAGAGACAGCTTTTGCCCTTCTCCAGTCTCTTTGGACCTCTCTCACTCTCCAAGAATGCTCAAAAATTAAAAGAGAGTGTTCCACAGCCACCTCTGCTAGTTCCTTCTTCCAATACCATCCTATTGTAGCTACCTTTAATCTTTTATCAATGATATGGACTACTAAACAGATTAACTATTATAAGCCAATCATTTTTTAAAAACTAAAAATGATAAAACCAAATTCATGGTGTTTGGAAAGAAAAAAGCCACACACCAATGGCATCTGAATAATAAGGATATCGAGCAAGTTAAATCTTATCTTTACCTTGGAGTTAAGATTTGCAAATCTAAGAACATTGTTCTTCCAAATGAAAAAGAACATGATGAAAGCACAGATTAATCTACAGTCTTTAAACCAACTACACAATGACCCTTTCTCCTTAAATTCACTTTTAAGGATATATAATGACAAAGTTATCCCTGTTCATATTAATGGAACCAAAATATGAGGTTAATCTAACATTATATTACTGGAAAGGATCCAATTCAGATTTTTGTGTTCCCTACTGGAGTTTCTTCTAGGATTATTTTAAAGACCTAAGCTAAATTTAAAAGAATTCTTGTTTTTTCATCCATCTTTTATTGTCTTTGACATCTTCTATGCCATCACAAGTAATACAAAATGTTGGATCTGATGTCCATCCTCTCTACAGAAAGATCCCAAACTGACTTAGATGTGCGCCACTTGTTTCACTTCTGTTTGGAATTGTTTTCTTTAAGGATATGTATTTATATTTAAAGGAATGAAGAGATGTTCTCTACAACTCCCCTCAGGAATGAGTGCAGCCAGCAACACAACTGAAGGAAGACTGGCACTCACATGGCTCATGTGGCCTTATATACAAAAGAGAGCCCCCTGTCAGTCATGCCAGCAACCATTCCGGGGATATACCCAGTTGCTGGCTGCTGGCATCTGTCCGAGAACTACTGTTCTCAAAGAACTCATTTTTTAAAAACCTGGATAAAGTCTTAATAACGAATACTTTCTATGCCACCATCATCAAGACAACCAAAAGAAAGATGCTTTCCATCTTCCACCCTATTTATAACACAGTCCATAAAAGGAATTCTGTCCCTAACATATGAAGTACTTTTAGCCTGCATTCATACATGTGTTAATCCAGCTTCAGTACTTTTAGAATGAAAGAACACATCAGCAAAATGAGAAGCTGCTTTCCTTTGACATGATCTAACTCAGAAGATTCACCTTTGAGACAGATGTGCCAAGAAAATAACTGGTCACTTTGCTGTGGATTGAAGCTGGATTAAAACTTAGCTGTGAATGAATTCTTGTCGTGACTGTAAGAATAACAAGCACTGGAGTACAGAAGAGTAGTATATGAAAACATTCTGCAATTCAAAATATCCTTGTGCATTAAAAATAAATTTCCAAAAGGCTTGGTTACTGCATGATCTCATTGCACTATTTCTGAATGTATTTTGAAAAGCAGCCATATTATGCATTTATTTCAAATATGTTTACGTCACCCTTCAGTAAGTTTGACTTGGGATTATTTTACAACATATAAACATTATTAAATACTAATATATACCGTAACTATAGCAAAATTAGCGACAAAAATATCAACAGTAATTAAATAAAACTGATTAAAATGTCCTTGTGAAGAAAAAGCTTTTAATTTCGTAGTTAAAAGGGTTTCTTTGAATATTTCATAATTGGGATGGCCCTGCAGAAAGATCTGTTTCTCTCTCTTTTTGTTCTTCATGCCCAAAATTAAAAATACAGTGGTACCTCGACATACAAGTGCCCTGACATACAAGTGTTTTGAGATACAAGCTGCCGAGCGAGTGATATTTTGCTTTGAGATGAGAGCAAGATTTGAGATACGAGTATGTAAATACAGTACAGTACATAACAAAAACAACTGAGGTGGTGTTTTGGGAGCTGGAATGGATTAATGGGGAAATTGCTTTGAGATACGAGCGATTTGACATAAGAGCAAGGTTACGGAACAAATTAAACTCGTATGTCAAGGTACCACTGTACACACACAGTCATCAGTAGAGTAGGTGTAAAGTTGCTGTAGTAACAAAATTAACTATATTTTACAATAGCTGAAGCTAACTTCAGGTTGGGACTTTCTCATGGGACTTTCAGGTTGCTGTGGGATTGCTGCAGAGATGTGCCAGCCACACATATGTGCAGCCAAGAGCCCCCAAAGACATGTCCAAAGACTCGTTGCACCCTTAGCATTCATTACGTATGCTTTAGTATTAAGCTACTGGGGCTGAAGTCTGACAGCGCTCCTCCAGTGTTTTAAGCTGTTTCACAGTGTCCAGACCTACCTAGTCTGTTGAACTCAACACAGGAAAATGGTTGACTTCTGTGGCCACATCTTGTACTTGTTGAAGTAGAAAGCATTACACCAGGGAACAAAACTTTGTTTCAATGTTCTCCTCGATCAGAGAAAATGGCAGGTGTGTCATAATGAGGAGAATGAAGAAGATCATTCTAGAAGTGATCTTTAATCCACAGGCTCTGCTTCCATGTGGAACATGCCTATACCATCTCTAGTCTCTAAAACTGTTCCTCTGGAAGAATTTAGCTCTGCCAAGAAGACTGAGTTGGTATGTATCATTAACAGTCATTCCCAGTGGATGATCCTAGCAGAATACACATGGACTGTTGAGTAGAATTTGCCCATGGAGTCTCCAAGACACAAAAATTCTCATGGCCTTTTAAAGACACGCAGTGACTATTAACCTGCCAGTTTCCTTTCTGTCTTTGGAAATTCCATGACAAGAAGCTTCATTCTTCATCAAGTACTTCCTTTCAACATGATCTGAATAATTTCACAGCCGCTTACTGTGAATTTGAAGGATCTGTTGTTCACTTCATTCACTGCCAAGTTAAGATGTTGGTGGAACTAAAAAAAAAAAATAGGCCTTCCCTAGAGGGAAGACCTCAAACAGACCAATCCAGTCACTTATCAATAGGCCTGGTTGCCCACTAAGAGAGCTACAAGTTGTGAGCAGCTATGTTTTCTTTTGGCTGTTGATAGTACTTTGGTGAATACTGTCTTGTGCCAAGGACTGACTGAATGGAAGGTCCCTGAACTGAAGATAATGCTACAGAACGTTATGAATCCTGCTGGTTTAGAAGGAAGTACATACAATACAACAGGGCCCTTTCTGCACTTGGCCTTATTCTGGAATATATCTTGGGATAGGAGAATGCTGTCCAAACTCTAGTGCTGACTATGGCAGGCCCCAGTCAAGGCCGGTCAGAGTCTGTATTACCATGCAGACAACAGATCCCTATCCAGAGATATATTCCAGAATGCCAAGTACAGAAAGGCCCCATTTTATTATTCAAATGTCAATAGAGGAACTATATAAATAAGAAAAAAGCCCCTTCTATTTTTTCTTCTACCCCATATTCCTTCCTTTATCCAAAATATATTTTACTGCAATGAAAGAAAACAAAAATAGTTTTTTTCTTCCCTAACACTTAATTCAGAGTTGGTTGTTGGATCACTTCATGTATATTCAAACTACATTCCTAAGAGAGCACCACTTATTACTAATAATAGATTCTGTAAGTTAGAGCCTGAGTGTGGTGGCTTGTAGATTAGGCTGTAAGTCTGAAAACAAGAACAGCAGGGCTATTCATAAGGTGCTGAAAATGTAACTCCAAGAAGAATTAAATTAACAAGCCTTTGCCGATTGGCTTGCAATCTAATAATAAAACCATAAAAGGACAGGAAACAAGAAAGGGGTAAAAAAAATGTACAAGGAAATTGTAAGCGTAGAAATAAAATTATTCAGTGTGATAGATAATTAAAAGCTATTAAATAAAAAGAACGACTTTATGACCATACAACTCATATTTGATTACAATGTTTCAAAAGATATATAAAGAAAATCATTTTCTGTAACACCTTTGTAAAGAACATTGCTCCCTGAAACACAGTCCTACTCCAATCTTGCAAAGACACACATTTTTCGTAAATGAGAAAACTAGTCCAGCAATGGCCCAGCAAACGGAAACTCTTGTTGTGTTGTACAGAGTTTCTTCTGTTTATCTAACCCTTATACTGAAGCTGAGAAACAAGAAGTTGTTTTCTTAAAAAAATGAATTGTGTAAAAATGTGTAAGCATTTAAAAATTCATTCTTTTGTAAGATCTTATTATACAAGCAGCCACTTTAAAAGATTTCACTTGTAAGAGTTGTAGACATGCCTGCCATTTCCACTAAATATAGATTTTTGTTTATAAGACACTGTATTGGTAAGAGAAAACAACAGCAATGAGAATGTACCAGGCAGGTTTTTACTTTACAAATGATTTTACAGAATGAAGTGAGTTCATTTAATGAGGGGTAATTAATGAAATGATCAGATTTATCATATTAAATTATTTGTGTTGCATTTATCTTCACTTAAGTAGCATTGATTCCTCAAGTATATAGGGAGGATCTGCTAATAATCTTCTCTTTCACCAGTACACTATATGGGGCAATTTCGCCATTTACAGTTTTTTGGCTTACTAGTCAATCTTTTTAAAGGTCATTTTATTCTATGAAATTATGTTTTAAAGGATCCTCATATACAAGAAGAAGAATATCTGACAGCTTGACACACAACTTGACATGTCCAACGTAGGAACAGATTTTAATGCATTACTTCATTTCAAGGCCCTGTGGCTATTTCATGTATTAAAAATATATATTAATTCATTAGTAGAGATGCAGCTTCTTGAATCTGAAATATATTCCTGTCAAACAATGGCATCTTGGAAAAAGGCAGAGACAGATACATTTCACTGCGGAGAATTATATTGTATAGATCATTAGTTTTATGAAGGTCTTGAGTCAATTGCAGATAGTACAGTGTAAACACAGCCAATATTTATTGGATTAAACATTCAATAAAGACAGATTTTTTTTGCTACTTCCTAGAGGAATGGAAAGGGTTAAATTCTTAACCTCAAGCTCTACTATACAGAGAAGTGGAGAAAACAGTATGAAATTATATTAACAACTTCAAGAGAAGTGACAACATGGCTGGGCTAAAATAATCATGGACATGATTTACATTACTTTGGAAAAAATAGGCTAGGTTTTATGTGACACCGAGAAACTATGGGGTGAGTGTGTCAAATCTTTTCACCGTCAGTGATGATAGTTCATATTGATAATACAATGATAAATAACACAAATCTATTTATTCTTATTCTATGGTAAAGAAATATCACATCTTTATGCACTTAATAAAGACACAATGTAAGAAGTAATAAATGAACTATCAATTGTGGTTATAATGTTCAGTAATTTGCAAGATATCCAGAAACAAATAGGCATCTGTAGAACATATATTCTATTAACACAAACCAGATTTAAAGGCTCAGGAACACTCTTCAGTAACAATCCTGACTGCAATCAGTTGCACTAGCTTACTTGAAAGTAGAACTACAAGGTAGGGAAGTTACTCATTCTCTGCTGTCATTGTTCCTGCCCTTCTAGGACCCTTCAAGGGCAGGTCTATAGTGCATGATGTCAGCACACATGGAAAACCTCCCTGTTCATATACAATGATATCACATATACATGTGGACCATCATGTGCTGCAGACCCACCTATAATGGTCACTCATGACAAGGGCAGAAAGCAGTTCCATACTTTGTAGGTTTACTTGTGAATAAGCAAATGCCACCAACTACAGCCAGGATTATTAGTGAATGAACCTAATAGTTCTGGGCCTCTAAGCCCTTTTAGCGGACATTTGACATAGCTATACAAAGAATGTTTTGGTAATAATCCTGATGCTATTTGGGTTGATAGGATATCAGTTCTAACATGTAGTATCTCCACAATTTGCTCTGCCATTGCTTTTGGATTTTTGACAATTACTTGCTTTGCTGCTAAGAACATAAAATTTAACAGTTGTTTTATTTTTATGTTTTCATTTTGTCGTTTATATAAGCGCAATATAACATTACATGAGTAATATCTAGTTATATATGTAGAACCTTAATTATTTCTCTTTTGGTATTCTTCCTGATGACTTAAGCATTTGTATACTAGTCCCCTTATTATTATTATTATTATTAAACGAACCGTAGGATAGCAAACAAAAACGAAGGAAAAAATTGTTCACCTCATGCAAAATTTAGTTTCCCTATCCCTCCAAAGTGATAAATATCCTGAGCAAGACAATGCAGCAAAAATGAAGCAAAGTAACCATCTACATGAGCGGAAGATGTACCAGCACGAACTCTGGTGGAACTGAGCATCCAAATTCACTCATCCACAAGGCATCTTTCACACCAGGTTCACCTTTCCCATAAACAAGGAAAAACAACTCTCCAGGTGGGCCGGGCAACAAAATTTGCCTGGAACTTATCACAGACTTACAGCAAACAACAGAATGCAAACAGACTTGATACCCGGTTGCTATAGGGTAAATTCTGCAATCATTTCTGTGAATACATATTTATGCATAAATTTTTTTTGTTCCATTATACATGGTTTTGCTTCTACTATTACCTAAATAAACATTCTTCTGCATTATTCAAGCTACTGAGTATATATGTATGATTTGTGCTGAAGAACAGGAATAATAACTGGGTACTTGTTCATGTACTGTAATATATTTTTGTATTTTCAGTAAACAATGCACTTTTAAAAATTGGGATATATTTGTGAAGTTCTTTTAGTACCTTCCAAATATTACCAAACACTAACAAAACAAAGGGAGAAATGCTGTGATAAATTCTAATTACAGAGAAAACACAGTAATATTAGGGGAAATGTTCAAAAGCATGCACTAGGATTTGGTGTGGCACCAAAGTATTTTGAAAGAGAGTAATAGATATGCTAAAATTACTTAGATGATTCTTGCAGGTTTAGTCTGATCCTACTCCAAAACTTTGCTGCAGTCTTCCTTGTTTAGTGAAGCTCTTATTTTCCACATCATTTTCTCCTCAGTGTTTTGTACTAACACTTTTTCATTATTTCAAATTCCATCTTCTGGGTTCACTCACTTAATGTCTGTTGCCAAGTAGCTATTTCTTGGACTGCATACATCTAGGTATCACAGTCTTTCATCAGTTTCAGAACTAAGGCAGGTTACCATATATTTACTCCACAAATCCCAAGAGTCACATGAAGGTTGGCATTCTTCATTTTATAACATTATTTAGTTTAATATAGGTAATCTTATTTTCCCCCTCCTGGGTAGACAGCACATAACAATCCATCACATTCCTTGCAAGTCAAAGTGTGTTGATTGTTTCTCTTCCAAGTTGTAGCATAAAAGAATTTTCGCAGAAATTTTGACTCTCAGCTTTCTCCCTTGCTGTTTTTCACAAGGAAGAAAATAATAGTTGAGAAGCTGCCTCAAGATAAGGGCTGAGAATGAAAACCTATGACTGAACTAATCAGAGAACCAACAGTAGAAGTCAGAGTAATAAGCACACCCTTCTCATTACCCAGAGGAAATAAAAAGTGTTGTTTTGCCTCTGTTCTTTCAGGCAGTGATTCTGAAGTGCCAGAACATCACATTGGGTCCTTGTTGTTGGTGAATGGAGACTTTTAACTTGGTTTTTCCTCCATAAGAGATGCACTAGTTTATTGACATGGTTAACCTTTCTTAGCAATGGAATGCTAATAGACAGATTGGGTAACATCACAAAAGACCAGTGGTTTGCTTGAACTCAAAAACAGACAACTAGGTGCCAATTCTGTACCTCAAAGCTCTGATCATATGGTGGGAAAGTATTTGGATTTTTTTTCCTTCAGAAACGTTATTAACCTGTTGACAAACCTGAATCCTAAATAATATGAGCAGCAGACAGTTTAAGAATTCACTGAAAAGTCTTTATGAAGGATGGCAGCCACTCCCAGATTATGTTGAATGGGATACAAAATATGCTAATAAGAGGGAATCTACAATTCAAGTTATCATTCCCAGGAACAGCTTCCCATAACAAGAAGACTCTCTTACATAATCTTTTTAAAAATCTTAATCTTATTATTCTTTAAATTCTGTTTTACTTTCTCATTAGCTTTCAGAATCCTAACTACTGCAATCCCAACAATACAGAACAATTTTGTATATAGAATTTTTGACTACAGTGGCTACGGGTACAATTACAAGTTGGTGGCTTAAATATTTTTTTAAAAAAATTGTTCTTTTTAAAAGCAAGTTCTCCCCACAAGATTCTCCCCCAGTCCACATTCTCATGGAAAACCTATCTTAAATGGGGATAATGTGTTGTTCTGACCACAGCTGAGGTCTCCTGCTTGAAAAGCAAGCTGATGCCATGTGTTTGGCCAACTGACCTGTTAGGACCACATAGTGTTTTCCTCCTACGATGCATTAAAAAGAGTACTGAGTCTAGATCATGAGAAAAGTAATTATTCCTCTTTACTTTACACCTTGGTCAGACCTCATCTAGAGTACTGTGTCCAGTTCTAGGCAACCCAGTTCAAAAAAGACATTGACAAACTAGAGCAAGGCCAAAGGAGGTCTACCAAAATGGTTAGTGGTCTGGAAACCATGTCCTACGATGAAAGGTTGAAGGATCTAGGAATGTTTAGCCCACAGAAGAGAAGACTGAGAGGAGACATGATAGCAGCCTTCAAGAATCTGAAGGGCTTTTACAGTACAGAGGGATTGTCCCTATTCCCATTTGCACAATATGGGAGGACTAGAAACAATGGTATGAAACTTCAAGGGAGTCAATACCGATTAGATATTAGGAAAAACTTCCTGACAGTGAGGGTGATCAGTAAGTGGCATAGGTTGCCAGGGGAGGCAGTGAATTCTCTTCACTGGAGGTCTTCAATCACAGGCTGGACCTATATCTGTCTGGGATGGTTTAGATAATCCTGCATTGAGCAGGGAGTTGGACTCGATGGCCCTGGAGGTCCCTTCCAACTCTGATTCCTCCTACCCCTTTTACTAACCAGCATGATAATTCCTTCCCATCACAAGTGATCATTATTATTTTTATAAAAAATTCTACACAAAATCTAAAAAAATGAAATTGTTCAATGCCAAACAAATTTTAAGTAAGTTTTAATAAGAGCTCTGGTGTTGTGTAGATTGATATTTGGAGAAAAACATGGACATTTCAGAGGGGAAAAACAAAAATCTTGCCATGTGAAAGGGAATAACTGCCTTTATTTGAAAAGCAAAACAAAGAAAGGGCATACAAACAGAAGGGAGAGTGAACTTTGGGAAGCAGACCATGAAAATCTATCTTATAACCACTTCTTGGGCTTTGTGCAGAGTACTGTGAAGCAAATAGGAGAAACCTTGTTACTGTAGATTTCACGTTTTGAAACTTTTAATAAATTGGTGTGTGTATGTGCACAATTGTAGTTCTCCTGGATTATGAATACCAGTTCGTTTTCTGCAGAGACTGAGCCAAGATCTGCATGGGGTCTTTCGTCTATGTAACAGCAAATGTAACACCAATCTTCAAAAAAGGATCCAGGGGTGATCCAGGCAATTACAGACCAGTTAGCTTAACATCAGTTCCATGTAAGGTGATGGAAACCATTACTAAAGACAAAATTAGTGTACATATGGAGGAACAAGCATTGCTGAACAACAGCCAGCATGGCTTCTGCAAAGGTAAATCATGCCTCACAAATTTATTGGAATTCTTTGAGAGTGTCAATAAAGGTGGATAAAGGTGAACCAGTAGACATTGTCTATCTGGACTTTCAGAAGGCTTTTGACAAAGTTCCACATCAAAGGCTACTGAGTAAACTCATCAGCCATGGAATAAAAGGACAAGTTCTGTCCTGGATTTGTGACTGGCTTAAGGGCAGAAAGCAGAGAGTAGTAATAAACAGCAAATTCTCAGTGTGGAAAGAAGTAAAAAGTGGGGTCCCTCAAGGCTCAGTACTGGAACCAATGCTTTTTAATTTATTCATCAATGATCTAGAAGAAGGGGTACATAGTAAAATAGCAAAGTTTGCTGATGATACTAAATTATTTAGGGTAGTAAAATCTGAAAGAGACTGCCAAGAGCTCCAGAGGGATCTCTTAGCATTGGGTGAGTGGGCAACCAAGTGGCAAATGTGCTTTAATCTTAACAAGTGCAAAGTAATGCACATTGGGGCCAAGAATCCAAATTACTGATGGGGTCTGAGCTTTCTGCAACACACCAAGAAAGGGATCTCGGGGTTTTGGTGGACAGTTCAATGAAGGTGTCAACCCAGTGCATGGCAGCAGCAAAAAAAGCAAATTCAATGCTGGGAATAATTAGGAAGGGAATAGAAAATAAGACAGCAAGTGTCATTTTGCCCCTTTATAAATCTATAGTGAGGCCACATTTGGAATATTGTGCACAGTTCTGGTCACCACACCTCAAAAAGGATATTGTGGAACTAGAGAAGGTGCAGAGAAGGGCAACCAGAATGAGTAAGGGTCTGGAAGACCTCCCTTACGAAACCAGGCTGCAATGTCTAGGCCTCTTCAGTCTGGAGAGACGGTGTTTAAGAGAGGACATGATTGAAGTATATAAAATTATGCACGGTATAGAAAAGGTGGATAGAGAAAATTTCTTTTCTCTGTCGCACAACACTAGAACCAGGGGGCACTCTATGAAGCTGATGGGTAGGAGAATAAGGTCTGACCCTCTTCACCCAGAATGTGCTTATGGAATGTGCTGCCAGAAGAGGTGGTGACAGCTACCAGTCTGGATGGCTTTAAGGTAGAGTTAGACAAATTTATGGATGACTGATGTATCAATGGCTACTAGAATGAATGCCTAGCTGCATCCTTCAGGCTGAGGGGGGGGGAGGAACTGGGGCGCCTCTAAGGCCATCTGCTGGGACTCGAGAGCAGGAGAAGGTTTGTCCTTGTCTCTGCTTGAGATGCCCATTTGGTGGGCCACTGTGTGCGACAGGATGCTGGACTAGATGGGCTGTGGCCTGATCCAGCAAGGCTTCTCTTATGTTCTTATCTGCATGGGTTTCACCTGATGATAAAGGGACTACAACATTTGTGTGTCCCCGATGCACTGTAAGAGTGCTTTTAGACCACCAGAGACACATATTCCTGCATCTACCATAATTACTCATTAGAGAACTGTAAAGGCAGACAAGAAGTAGCTCTTCCTATCACCCTCCATCCCATATCAGGTAGAGCTGCTCATTGCACTCCCTGTTTGGCTGAACACAAGAAAATGGTCAATTTCTCTGGTCATTTTCTATGCTCAGCAAATCAGCTCTGGGTGGAAACATCAAACCAGGAACTGAAACTTCCCTAGCTTCAATGTTGATGAAGATACTGAAGACACAGCATGGCAAGTGAAGACGGTCACAGGACCAATCTTTGATTGTTCTGCTGTTTCCACTATTCTGCAAAGGTTTTCTCGGAGCCTAATTTAGGGCAAAATTGGCCACCACGGACTACTTATTATACTAAACTGGAACTGGTACATCTACTATCTAAGTGTGAACTGGAACCATGGTCTCCCCAAGAGGTTCTTCCCCATCAATACCAGTATTTTCTCTTTGAAGTCATTTGGCTTACATACTGATAACTGCCTTTTATCTGAATGAGCTTTCTTCCAAGTTGGAAGTGCTTTATCAGATTAAGAATATAACCTGGGAGGCATATGTATATTATTTATATTTTTTTCTTGTTTGCTTTGTTCCTTTTCATGTTTATGTAGTTATATTAATTGTTAAAATTATATTTTATCATGATAATTAAAAAATGGCAACTTTTATAGTGTATTTTCCTCTATCCCCTGGGACATATGAAATTCATAGGAAAATGTTTACACACTTTATCAAAATATTTATGAGCTGAAAGGAATATATATATATATATATATATATATTAATTTAAAAAGACTTGTACCTGAAAGTAATAATGGACTTTAAAGAATATTCTGCATCTATTTTTCCCCATTCAGTAAATTAGACAGTATATTATACTGTTTTGGAATCTGCTGAAAGCTCAGACAGAAAATGAGCATAATTAGAATATACATATTAAAATTATACATGGGTCATTTTACAAAATGCATATTTTCCAGTCTCCTACATTTTATGCAAATATTCCTTTTTAAATTAATTAAATTAATATATCAGGTTTCTTAAATCCCGTTTTAGCCTGTTATTTACTTATAAACATGACATTTGCATGTAAGCTACTTTTTCTCTGTATACCAGTTATAATCAAAACCAACTCACACCTTTCAATCTCTTAATTAGCAGAAAGTTAGTTATAAACTGAACTAACATACTTTGTAAATTATTTAATGTTAGGCCACCCTCAAAATTAATGTGTTCCCCATGCAATGAGCTGGGGACTGTTTCAAACTGGAGTGAGAAACTCAACAGAAATTGTTTTTATTTGCTTGGCTTTTGTGGCATTTCACTTTCCTGGATCAGTACTTACAATTTTTATAAAAATGGTAAGAACAAGAACAACAAAATTCATGTGAAAACTCATCCATATTAGTAGGACAAAAGATATTCTAATTTTATCTGATTTTTTTCCATTACTGTATATTTTACCTACTTTTATATAGATACAACACAGAAAAAAACAGAAGGGGGCACAAGGGCCGTTCCTACATTTTAATTCCAGGATACAAAGTGGTCCAGCAGGGTACCATTTGCACACTAGTGTAGACTTGTGGAAGCTCCACCCTCCTTATCATACACTGTCCACACAGGATAAAACAATGGATCAGGATATGGTGCCAAGATGGCACTATACCTGTTCCTGCTGTGGACCTGTGAAAACCAGAGGACCTATGAAGGACCTGCAGAAGTTGGAATCTTGTGGTGGACACATTTCAGTGCTGTATCAGCAAGTGACACTGCAAGTTGATGTACTGCCGAAACAGGTTTTCCTTCATTCCCAGTCTTTGAAGGTTCTGTATTAGCTTTGAAGCTGGCAGTTGGGATTGGACCATGATCAGCTGTCTGAATGTAGATAGCCATTGGACAGGCTACTCTCACTAAACCGCACTAAGTGGGCCAGAAAGTCCACATAGGCTGCGTCCCCATGTAGCTTTTGTAGTCCTGGTTTAGTCCTGTTTGGACTATTTTGGGGACTATTTTTAATCTGAATAGAGTGCCTGTCAATCTGAATACAGCCATCCCCATGCATTACATAACTTTTAAATCCCCCCTCTGTGCAAGCCCTGCCTGCAATAAAAGCAGCAAAACCTTCCCCTCACTCTCACTGAAGCCGGAGAGCTTAAAAGCTGGCAGTTTTTTTTTAAAAAAAAATATAAGTGCAAGTACTTTCTCCCCTTTTCGAATGGGGCTCTAGCACTCCAAGCAATGGCAAGGGAGGGGGGAGCTTCTGTAAAACCCCACCCACGGCTGGCTGCCTTTGGCTAAACGACTAAACATCCACCCCAAATAGCTCAGTACCATCCCCATGTGGGGGAAAGTAAGCAGACTCCGCTCCAAAAGGGGACGGAGTCCTGTTTTCATCAGTACATTTTTTTCCTCTGGATTTTGGCAGGATAGTCCTCATAAAATCCAGGAATAAGAAACTGCATGGGGACGCTGGGTGCAGAGCTCAGATTCTATTCGTATTAATTACATAAGTCATGGGAACTGTCCTTCCCAAATTCGGATTCAATTCGCATTAAAATACACATGGGGACACAACATAGTGTGGAAAAAGTCAAGGAGTCCGAAATCACAGCTTCAGTCAGGCAGCCTGCTGTAATTTAACTCCTGTAGCAAGTGAGTGGTATGAATGTTCTTACATGAAGAATAACTGCAAGACATAGTTATATAATATATCTTTAGTACAAATAAGTTTAATTGTGCATCCCAGGAATGTGAATTCCAAAATTCAGTCCTGAGCAAAAGGAGAATGAAGGCCGTTCTACCTTCATGAAGACTGCCTTTCGTAAAGTTTTTCTGAGACATGAATTGGAAGATATCAATTATCATCATCATATCTGCACATAACAAGAATGTTTGTGGAGCTGTTTTGAGGGTGGGGAACTCTTGTTTCATACCTTCATTAGAGAGCGATCTCCACTTTTCCATTGTTTAGGGTGGTTCTGAGTCTTAGACATTTAAAAAAACAGTTCAAAAGCGGCTTAAATGTAGCAGTATGCAGACACCTGTTTCACCTCTAATTCGCATTAAATGAAACAGAATGCATTCTGGAAGTGCATTTTCTGCCCTTTAATGTGGATTAAGGCACATTTTTTCTTATTGTTTTCTTAAAAAAATAAGAGAAAGGAGTCAGGAAATGCCTCAGAAATGCTTTAAGCGTTAGCGAGAGACAGAGGAAATAGAAAGCAGCCGGTCAGGAGCGACAGAGAAAGAAACTGAGAAGGGACAGGGCCAAACATGTACTTTGAATTCAGTGCATGCACCACAGATGGCCAGTAAAGGAAAGCTGGGAGATATACCCATCCATGATCATCGCTCGGCTCATTGTGAAAAACATGCAGTCTTATATTTATACGAGTAACAATGGCATATTTTAAAAGCTCTTCCCCGAGTGCTGCCAAAAAGCCAAATGTGACAAGTGACTCAAAATCCAGAAAGGCCTGGCAGAAGACTTGTCACAAGACTTTTAGGCACAGATGAATGCTTATGCTGCAGCCCACATTTTCCATACTCTCCTATCTTTTCTTACTTTAACAAATAGATAGCCAACATGATGCCCAAGGGCACAAAGATGCTTTGAAATCTTCTGAATATCCATTCACTGCCTGGGAGAAAGAATCAAACTCAGGGAGTGATATCCATCGCAGCAATCAAAATTACATGTGTAACAAGCTCAACAACCCAGCTATAGCAGAAGCCTCAATACAATGTTATACTAAATATAAACATTTAAAAATTGCTATTTACTTTTTAAGCTTATATTCCTTTTCTCTCCATCTCAAATGGAAGGCATTTGCTCTTCATTCCGTTGTAACAACCACTCCCCTGTTCCATGACAAGCAATCCATCCCCTGCCGGGATAGGTTGCTGCTGGAGCAGGATAGGGTGGTCCACATTTGGGTGGCTTCTTCCACTCCATTCTAGGCCACTGCCTCTAAAGAGCCTTTAGGGATAAGTGCCAGACTTCAGAAGGCCTGAAACCTTCTTCCCTGATGTTCAGACTTTCTAGCCGGTCATTTTGGGTGTGGATCCACTCCTGGCAACGCTTCCTAAACTGTCACCAAAAAGTGTATCCTCTGCGGTATACTGAGCCACAAGGATGTGCCACCCAGATTCCTCCACAGTCCAATATATTAGCCCTGGGCTGGTTGTAGACCTCACTGTTGACCCTTATACCAAGATGTATGCTGACACTGCCATTATCTGCTAGGGCATCATGACTTTACCTAGCCATTTGTCTTCTCTTTAGACATTGGTGCTGGAGTTACACCTCAGAATGGGTTTTATTAGAATTGGGTATGGAACTGATAAAGGCTGGAAACATTCCTTTGAGCTCCAGTTGCTAGCAACCAATGACTAAGGCTGATGTTGCACATAATCTTTTGATGGTGCAGCCAAGTCTTCAATGACCTGCTCTGAATAGACTCTGACTTTGAGTTACTTGTTTTCAAATATTCTTAATTTTGCATTACATAGCTTAGCATATTTTCACAGTCGTGTCTTGTCTTCTTTCTGCCTTCCACAAGCCAACATTTGTGCTGGGGAGTTCCACAATCTGATTCTTGTCTACATTAAAGATCAACCTATTTCTCATCACCGGCATATGCTTTTACCTTTTGAAATAACAGGCTCCTCTTCTGTTCGCCCTATAAAATATTTTGTATTTGCTGTAAATAGAAATAATTCACTTGTCAAGACTTAATACAAATATTTTCTTCCTTCCTTCTGTTACTACAAGCCATTGAAAGTACAGTAGTCCAAGTAGACTGGACCCTGCTAGAATTGATGTCTTCAGGCTAAGAACTGAATTAGAACACCCAGTTCTGTTCTGGCCCCAGCACCATCTCTGAAGGACCTCTGAAAGCTCAGGAGACCCATTGCAGATGTGTGCATTATTGCACAAGTCCCATGGTATACTAGACCAGAGATGTGCTGTCCACACACTTCTGTGATCCAGTATACCACCCCTAGCATGTGTTAGTCCTCTTGAAAGAGGTCTAACAGAGACTGACCCTGCCCAGCATTTTGGGTCTCCTGGTTCAGTCTACATTGCATCTTGTGCACACAGAGCCTACTAGCTGGGGGCAGAAAGCCCATTAAATCACACCAGTATGCTCCTAGTATATTTGCTGGTCCAGTCTACCAGCAAATGCAGAATCACACTAACTT
>JALMGA010000005.1:62798647-62808647 GCA_023333525.1 Aspidoscelis tigris stejnegeri | reverse complement strand
TTTGTATAAACTGATAATATATACACTGGGATAAAACAATCTATACCTTTTAAGTTCTTTTGTTACAAGATTTTTTTGTGATAATTTGGGACTATACCAATCTGTTTACCACTACTATATACTTATGGGGTCTTTCTCCTTTTTTATTACTGAAAAATTGCTGCCTATTTCTGAGTAAAATTTACAGACCTACACAGGGATCCCAGGGTCTTGCAATTCAAAAGCACAAAAGGCCAGATTCAATAAATACATAAATAACTCTCATAGTTTAAACCAGAACAATTGCTTTCATTAATTTGTCAGTTTTCTGATTGTGATTCTTACCATAACATCTCAGTTATCAAAGGACCATATCTCACCTTACGAAGCACTTTAAAAGAAAGCTAGTGTTTATTCTATTTACAAATCCTACTTTTTAATTTAACTAGGCTTTATAGGAGTTTTAAAAAACTTTTAAAATACATATATAATGACAGAAAATTATCTGTTACAACCCACAATTCAAATAGCAGTGGAGAATTTGAAGCTCACAGTGAACTTCAAGAGGAGAGAAAGGATGTACCATAATGCCACATTCTACTTTGCATAATTAATGAACAGGACAAGTAAATGAGTAAATTTCACATGGTAATTTTTGAACTAAGAAACTCCTTTCCCCACGTCCCCTTAGTTCTTCCAAGTGACAGAGACAAAATTGCTCTTTTTTCTATCTCTGAAAATACATCGTATGAAAAATGCCAGGTTGCAGCACATCATCAAGTCAAAACTTCCTAAAGGACACAACTTTCACGTCTGTGAGAATATATGGTCAGTAACACTAGATTTTAGAGGATAATTTATATTTCAGATTTAAGCAACATTTAAAGCTTGTAGAGCAAGCACCTACTATAAAATGCCTCATGAGTCCTATTAAGCGGACACAGGGCTTTTACCTTGCCTGTCTGATTATTTAAGATCTAATCATACATTTGAAGGGGAAAGTACTGCCCCAAACCTTTTTCCTCTCCAGAATCTGTTTGGTATTAGTGCTCGACTGGTCATTTTCATTTTCTATTGTTATCTTCTGCATTTTTTAAAAATACTATTTACTGAAAGTTGTCACTATGTGGTCCAATTGACTAGGAACATCTAGGACAGCTGCACTTGGAAATAAGTAGAATATTATTTTGACTGTGTGTTTTCTGCCATTAAGCATAAAGGTTTATCTTTCTGAATGTATCAAAAGAGATAAAGATGTAAGTAGACAAACTGAAACAGTATAACAACAGGACTGCTCATTTTTTAGCAGAGTAGCACAGATGTTTAAAAACATGGTTGGGAGACAAAGAGCTGTTATGAAATATGAGGAATTAGTTCTTAAGAATATATTGGCATATAAAATAATCCACTAATGCAAAATTCCCAGAAACAGTTCACAACTATTGGAATTACTGCAAATAGTAGCTCTTTTAACAAATAATAGATGTATCAGCTATTTAATATTAAAAATAAGCTAAAATTAGTGGGGGGGGGGAGAGAAGAAGACTGTAAGCAATTACCATTCTCATTTGCGATAACAGAGGCCCAAAATTGGAACAATACAACTTCAATTTTATTTTTTATAATAGCCTGGTTTTTAACTGCTTTACTCTATAAACAAGACCATTTTTTCTGAGTGATCAAATCCAGATGCTGATAATAAAAGTATACTAACTTACAAATTCAGTATTCAATACTAGACTAAATGCCTCAGAAATTTAGAAGAGAAAATGCAAGCACCTAAGCAATTCAGACAAGACGCTCAGTACCTTGCAGGATTTGGGCTTACATATAATTGGAGGAGAAAAGTGCCTTAATTACTATGCTAAACAAACAAACATAATTTGTAAGGCAACTGAAAAACTCAGAACTACTTTATATGGAAATACTTCTTCCAATTCCTTACAGCAATGTTTAAAAGACAATAAACAATTGTCTGCATCATCAGAATGTTAAGGTTCACTACAAAGGCTATTATTTACTCTGTTCTATTTTAGCAAACATCTTAAGATACTGGACAGATGAAATATGAAATAATATTGTTTAGCTTCAGTCCAATAGAAAAGGAAACTGGAAAATGAAATGAGCTGACTGACATTCAACTTTGTAAGGAAAACAACCTGTTCTCAGACCATTAAAACACATCAATGATTTTATTCTGGTAGAAAACTCGATTTATTTTGTTTTATTTACAACCACACAACAACAAAGCGACTGTATTGCAAAAAGTCGCTGTGGTCCTTTCGTCTTAGCTAGTTTTGGAACAATTTCGCTCTCCTATGATGCAAAGTATCAAGTAATGTGGCCCTCTGGTGGAAAGCAAAGTATAGCATTCCACTCCTCAGAATTATTTAGGGAAGCTAGAGTTTTGTTTTGCTTTAAAAAAATACGTGTGAAAATATAAATAAACCCTCTTAGAAATAGGGCATGCACCTTAATTTTAAATATTTCATGACTGACAAACCTTTTCACACAAGCGAGATCAAGGAACTGTATTTTAAAGCTAACATGCAGGAAGGGGGGGGGGGAGACAAACAAGTAATAAATAATGCCCTAAAAGTCTCCACTTTCTACAAAGCATTAAACATGCACACAAACTAATCAGAGCAAAGGTGTATAAACACAAACACCAAGCAAAACAAAACAAAACTTACCTGCTGTTGTTGCAGATGCAGCAGTTCTACTGTGGTTACTTCGGTGCCTGTATCACCACTTGATCTTCCATCTCTGCTGCCGGCATCTAATTGGCTGCTTAGAGTACTCATTCCATTTTGATTCATTGAACTGTTGCTTATTGTCTCTGTCGCAGATTCCTGCATCATGACTTAATACCTAAAAGTGATTAAGAAGTATCAATTAACACACACGTTACACCTTCACACTTCCATTATCAAGATGTTCCTCTCTGCCAATTACAGAGACAGCATCCTTAGAAGAGGGGAAAATCCTCGCACATTCATTTAAGAAGCAGGCAAGGCAATACAAACCTTGCTGTCAGAGACATACTGATCAATGAAATTGTTTCCTGTAGGATTTTTTTTTTTTTGTATAGTTTAATATAAGAGGGAAAATTACTTCCTGTGCATATAGAACGACGGTCAAACAGCTTTGTGAACAACTACATTTTAAACTCTACCTATCAAACCAGTTTAAATAAAGGCACAATTTCACACACTGCTCTGTATTTCCTATTATCTTGCGTTGACAACCATGGATGACTATACAGCCTTATTTAAAATATTCACTATCTTGATTCTGTCAGATTTTTACAGCATCTCTTATGCAAGGCTGTTGTTTAATGATGCACAGCTAATCATACAAAATTAAAATTTTGTAAGGGTGTTACAAATCATATGGTATCAACCAATGATAAATAGTATAATGGGCTTCTCCTTTTTTTGTGACTGAATAAAATTTTGCCTTGGAGGCATTTTAAGAAACAGCTCCTGCTGCAAACACGTCAGATATTGCCTATTTTTTTTAATCAAACGGCTGATATTCATTTATTTTTCTGACATTTAAAACATTTAATACTGTCCTTCCTGGGAAGTAATTAAGCTTATGCATGAGCAGCAATCAAACTGTTCACTTGAAGATGACTTAAAACTCAATTTTAACATAGGCAAATAAATGAAAGATATAAAATTAATTTTCCAGGCATGTATTAGATATGAAAGCTGGAAATAAAATCTATCAAGAATATCACTAATGATTGTGCTAAAAACAGCATAAATTATGCATATTACCTTCTCTACAGTAATAAATGTTTTATCATTTTCACTGCATAAATATACTGTACTTTCTGGATAGCAATGAGACGTCCTGCCAAGATCAGTTGAAATCCATGCAGTAAATAAAGAACCAACATACCCTTACAAATGAGAATTTTAAGTGCATTTTGCATCTGTAATATGAAAATATCATTTTTTGTTCTCAAAGCTACCTACACTGTACGTTGTGCTAAAGGTGGTCACTTTAATTCATTTCCCTATAATACTGTATATGAATCTGAAAGGTTTTGGAGTTGGGGTGCCTTTCTGAAATGTATTAAATGCACCTCTCCTGGTATGCAAATATGTTTAAAGCAGCATTCATTCAAGAATACAGATGTTATTTTACTCAACATATTGTTCAACCCCATTCCACCTACACACAATTTTTTATTCCTGTCTTTATAACACTCCACTGAAGCCACTGTTAATAATGCTTCATAAACAGACAGAACTGTAAAAACTGTTTAGTAAACAGAATAAGTTTTCAAAAAGAGAGAGATAATGGGAAAATAAGAGAACATATTTTAGAAATGTAGTTCTGGCCACAAAAACACAGAATATTAACAAAAATGATTACATGCAAAGGAGGGGAACTGTTATAGTCAGTTAACCAATATGGAGCCAGATGTGTTTAAGAAAAACTACCCCTTATTAAACATTTTATTGAATATTAACTAATAAAAAATGCTTTTCTAAAAAAAAAGATACACATGAAAATTAATTTTCCATGGGGAAACAAAGCTGATATTATTTTTGGATAACAGACAAAAAATAAGTGTTCAAATTAAGCATAAATTTTGCATGCATTAAGTTACAAATGTTTATAAAAAAAGCAATCTGATAGCATTTAGCTATTTAATTCTAAAGAATGTCCCACCAATCCGCCCATAAAGTTGCTCATAATCAACGCTACTTCAAATTATCCAGGAGTAAGCTCAATACAACTTGTGTTCACTAATGCATCATTCTTGTTATTGCTAAAATTCTTTCATCATATATCTTTGTGGATATATACGCTGTGTATCACATCTTTCCCACGATATCTAAAACTGGAGAGTTTTTTATGGGAGGGAGATGTGTTCAGACAAACAACTTACAGTAAAAAAAAATTACATTGTAAAAAGTTGTATTTGGTCTACAGATAATTACATGCATTAGAAGAATCAAATCAGCTGCATATAACTCAAATAACTAGTCAAGGCAGTTCATGTTTTTTTTTTGGTAAATCTCTTGTTTAAAACATCAAAATTAGTTGCCTACATATCTGGAATCTTTCCAAAAAAGTGAGGAGAAAATGAGAAGAGAACCAGCACTCTCCTCTTCATATTGGCCTATAGGTGTAAAATGCCTGAGGTGTAATTCAGAAATTGCAACTAAAAGTTGGCATATGAATCGGTGCAGAAGTTTAACATAACACGTATTTATTTACTGAGAAAGAGCAGGATGGGAGAAAACCCTCCAAAATAAACTAGAAAATGCTACCATTGTGCCACAAAGTCTATCTCACATGACCACAACTGCATGGTTAAACTAAGTAGCCTCTTCTACTGGAAGTTGCACTGGCTGGTAAATGACATAATTATTCTGTAATTCTATCCAGGAGGATGAAGGTGTGGTAACAAAAAAGGAGAATCTACGTGGAAGGCGGACACTGTGTTAATGCTCCATGGCTGCATGAATAGTATTACTATTTCTTAAAATTCTTCTGCATCCAGAAAGCATTTGTATTTTGCGTTCATGCAAACAAGCTCCCATACAGACGAATACTTGTTCAACAGTAATTGCATCAAAATTAATATAACTGCAGGTCTCATATATTTTTATTCAAACTTGTAAATAAACAATTGCACTCCAAGATTCATAGATCTCAGGTACGTTGCATATGCAGGTATGAAAGGAACAAAGATCTTTGTCTACTTTATATACTATTACCACAGCATACAACTCATTTAATTCCTATAATAATTAGGCAAACACACTGGTACTTTCTGCAACACAGTCTGCCTTGTTCTTCATCTTATCTTTTCTGTTTCTTTAAATCAGCAAGTCACTGCACAGATACTTATTCTCTACACCACTTCCCTTTTGAAACATTAAAGTGACACTGAAACTGACTGCGCAAGATTGCATTTTCTCTTCCTAAACAACTTGAATTGAAAGGTTACTTAGTGTAACAATATTTACTTGCAGAATTGTGTTGTTACCAAGGGTATAATGGATGGTGGCTATGCAGGTTTACGCAAGAATGAGTGAAGCATGAGGCATTAGCCATGTGTTTGACGTGTTTCAAATTGCTATAATCCAGCATTAAACACACCCAGCAATTCATGCCATTTCTTGCAGCCATGATCTTGAATACAGCGTGCACAACCACTTATTATATAAATTAGTATATGACTCCCTGTTATAGTCACAACAGTGCTTTTGTGTTTATTTTGCATCATGATGTGGTCTTTTATTTATACAAATAGCAGGAAAAAAGGTACAGCTCAATTAGACCTCCTTACTTTTATGATAGGGTTGTATGACATTCTAGAGTTGTTTGTCTTGTTTTTTCCCCCAAGAGTTCTGCTTGTATAAAATGGAACGGTATGAAATATTTTCTTCCTTCTGCAATTCCAACACTGGTTTACTGCTTTCCGGGTTTCTGAACTCTGGAAGGGCCAGGTGCACTTTTGAACTTGAGGAACATGAATGACTACAGTATGTGAAAGTTTTGAGCTACCACTAGGGGGCCTCATTTTCAGCAGACAGTGGGATTTAAATTGTGTATAAACTTTTTACATGAAAAAGCCTTGGGAGATTTCAGACTAAAATCAGCTGACAAAATTCAGACCTTGTCTAAGTAAGAATGGAACAAGAGCTCTAAGGTAATATCCAAGACATACTTCAGTACTATAAAATAGGCTAATGTTTTCTGTTCCTTAGAAGCCTGTAACCTACAAACCTTCTAATAAAGAACATCCAAGTCAATTTGGTATACTCTCTTGAAAGGCTGGAAGGCAGAAGGCTTTTACGATTTAGGATAAGAAAGATATATTTATAAAATAGTCCAGTCATGTCTTGATTTAATGTATGTTGACTCTGAGAAGTTTTAAGATTCTACCCACATTTTCCTTATCTCCAAGCTATGACTTAAAAACAAACAAACTGGCATAATGAACAACTATCATAATAACATACACAACTAGGACCCAATGGGTTGCTCAGAAAACCAGGTCCATAGCATCATGGGATTCTTTCTAGAATCAAATGCACATTTTGCATAAATGGAGAACATTTTGGAAAGCTGCTTGTGATGCACTATGTAAGTCTGCTTTTCCTGAGTAGTAGACGGAGAACTCCTACATGCTACTGCAAATCCCACAGCCCTTAGCAAATACAACACATGCTTTGTGCATCACCTTCTCCAATGCATCACTGAAACTATGAGGATCATACCCAGAGCTAATTGCCACATCTCTCATTTGCGGCACCAAATATTTTAAATAAGTAATCGTTCCAGGATCTCTCCCACTAACCATATATATTGAGGGTTTCCAAAGGGCTGGGAATGCATATCGTATATTAGCATTCTCTTTCTGTAACAAGAAATGCACATGTTTCCATTGTTTTACACGCTGCAGTTAATCAAAGTTACAATTATTTTACAATGAACACAATTGTACAATTGTCTCATTTCTTCTTTTCTTTTCTTTCTTTCTTTCTTTTTTTGGTGTTCTGTTTGGCTTAATTCATGCCAGATACAAAAATATTTTGAAAGTGTGAACTACTACAGTTGAAGTGTTAAATAATTATGATTGCGGGATATATCAAAATGCCAAAAATAAGGGGATTATGCTACATGCAATAAAATAATCACATGAACAAGCTTCATTTACCATGCCATTCATTTAAGTTACACATTTCAAACAGAGAGGTACGTGTATCAACAAAACTGAACACACTGTGGTTTAGTGTTCAGAAGAAAGTGAAATGCTTATAGGACACCCAGAGGGAGAAGGAACTTCTGTTTTTAAGTTCATATCAAGAGATGGGCATTTTAACATTCTGGATTTTTACTAATGCATTCCAGCAAAGATGACCTGATTCAGAACATGAAAGCTGTGTTCTGTGTTCACAGATGTTTCAGAAGGGTACATGGATCCATACCAGTGAGGCTACGTTATGAACGATGCATGTAACACTGAAGAGATTGGGATTGAAATTACATGGATATGCACATCCTGAAGCAATTTAGATATAGGATGATTCTGCACTGGCCAGTATACCAGACCAGCCATTCCACGTGTTAAACAATTGAAGGGAGCCTACAGGCAGACTGTTCCTTAGATTGCACCAGCGTGTATAAAGGAGGCACCGAGCCAGTGTGGAATCACCTGCAGGGACTCTCAAGATGGTAGAGTGTCCAGCCATCTTCTGTGCAATACATGAGAAATCCACACCCATTTGCCATTTAGAGACACAGTATGTGATTATCATTTGACTACTAGTCACAGATAGCATTTGTTGGACTCAACTCTCTACTGACAGAGAACAAGACACCCAGAAAAAGAGAATGGTAATTTTTTCAGTATAATATGATCTACATTAAACCGACAAAATGTGTACTGTAATGCTTCACTAAATTTTACTAGATCACTTTTTCAGTGGAAAAAAGTAGCTCTCTATATTAGCAGTTAAAAAGAAGTACCAGTTTAAAAGATTGTTAACTATTTTGAACCAAACATACATAGATTTTTATCTGTTACCAAATCTTTATTTGGGACATCACAGATACTGCATACATAGTAACTGCTAGTTCAAAGAAGAATCTTCCTTTAAAACACAACCCCATATTCTTCCAAGCATATTTTATGAAATCTACTCTATTGCATGTTAAATCCTGGTATGCTACTTCATCAACCTCCTAAAATAATCATTTGAATGCCAGTAATATGCTCAGTTTGCACATTTAAGAAACATTCCTTGCAACTGTTATACCTAAATATCACCACCACACTTGTAATAATTCAATCCCTACCACACCTACACAGCAATTGGTTCTGTTGAGTGCAATAGTCTTAGCAACTGAAGTTGGGACTGAGGTATCAAGGGAACAAAAACTCTGTTAAAACTGCTAAAACTCAAACTAAGAAGTGAAACAAATATTATCCAGGTATGCATCTCTACCAAACTGGATAGTCAAATTCTGTAATAATGCA
This sequence comes from Aspidoscelis tigris stejnegeri, assembly GCA_023333525.1. Lineage (NCBI taxonomy): Eukaryota > Metazoa > Chordata > Lepidosauria > Squamata > Teiidae > Aspidoscelis > Aspidoscelis tigris. Next base: position 62,799,652 of record JALMGA010000005.1, on the reverse strand, counting down.
CTTATATCAGACCCTTGATAGCCTGATGCATTTCATGGGGATTTAAAAGGGAAAAAAGGGTGTGTGATTTTGAGCTTACTGCAATTTGTTGGAATGAGAAAGGATCGGAAGCAACACAACATGACTGTTAGGGAAATGATATCAGCCTAATATGTTTCCTTAACTTTTTAATGACAGTTTTGAAACTTATCACATTTGAATACAATACTCATATCAGACATACAGTTTGATCCTGGTTTCCCTGAATTTAGTAACATGTGAAACAAACACTAATAAATTCCTCATCCCATTATCAGAACCTCCAGCAACACTTCTACTTGACTCAAGACTTTTTCTACAGTAGCCATTGGTAGCCCTTAAATAAGGCTTTTACTCTCTGACCCAAAGCTACTCTTTAATACTCTTTAACACAAATTACTATCTGGTTATTCTGAACCCCTCCCTCAGCCTGATTTATAATTACTGTACGTCTGACCCAAGTTACTCTTATATTTCCAGAATATGTTTTGGCAACCAAAACAGTCCTGTAATTTACTCCAAACTAGACCCACCTCTTGCTTCTCCATTGGAAGGTCTATAACAGAGGCGGTACTCCAAGAAATTTTGTTCCATTGGCTTCAAGTTATCACAAGTTCAACATAAGCCTTCACCGTTTGAGTACTACAAGATTTGCTCTCTTACAATTCTTACCCTGCTTCTGCAACAGCTTTCCTGTTACAAAGACTTGGCCTGAGAAAACATGGAAAATCATATATATAATTTTTGTGTTCATGTATGAAATTTCAACCTGAAAAATGGTATTCTATCCTTCGTTATCTACAGTTATATCTTGACATCTGCACTGTATCGTATATGGACTTCAAAAGCCCTGGTCTCAACATAGGTCGTGCACAAACAGGAAGGTTAACTGGCAATTTATGTTTTGTAATACTGGTTCTACAGCTCAAGTAAGTTGTTAAATCCAGTGTGTTTATCTTACATACTACTTGAAAAGCCACTTCTAGC